>VZRX01009230.1:30438-40464 GCA_013398075.1 Notiomystis cincta | reverse complement strand
GCTTCTTCTAGCAAGATACATCTTTATTACACACACTCCAGTATTTATATGTTTCTTTATGCGAAGGTTTAAAGAAAGTCTTGGGAAGGTGCAGAAGGAAAGACAAAGCAGCCACACCAGTAAACACCTGAGCAAGGCAGACTTTTCTGCCCCTTATCAGCCACTCACTCAAACAAGCCACCTCCCAGAGCTCCAGGAGGTAAAACAGAAACATTCACACATGGTGAATGATGATTGCAGTCGTTTCTCTGGTTTGCTCATCCAGGGATGGGGCAGCCACAGCTTCTCTGGGCACCCTGTGCCAGGGCCTCACCAGCCTCACTGTGAAGGATTTCTTCCTGATATCTAAGCTAATTTTATACTTAATTAAGTATAGTATATGTAAAAGAAATGTCCCGACTTTTTCAAGCTTGCAGTTCTCCAAGGGAAGCTCTCTATTTTTGTGCTGTGAACCCATGCAGCCGTGGAAGCAATTTCAAGTCAACTGCTCAGGACTGCAGTAACAGTGATGCATCAGAGATACATATCTAGTCCTAACTTGTTTTTTTCTTAAGCAGTTGTAATGACAGCACCTCAGAAATAGGCTTCACAAAGTTATCTGACTGGCACCAGTTGTCCTAAGAGCTGTACTTTTTGCACTTTCAAGGCTTTGTTTTTTTCACCACGTTTTCCTCTTCATGACAAAGCCACAGCTGTATTTAACATTCAGCATCACTCTTCTGATTTCTCCTGCACCTTGGTGTGAAAGGCTCTCCCAATGTGTATGGCTGTTTATTTCAGCTTCTCAGTGACCCCTGCAAGGAAAGGCTCCTTGTGCAGAACAGTGTGTACCAGAACTGAAAACAAAAAACAAAAGCACAGGAGTTTTGCTCATGTAAAGCTCTTTGCTCCCCTGAGTTTTGCTCACATTGTCAGAACAGTTGCTTGAAGCTGGCCTCCACATGAGAGCAAAGAGAACTTTGATAAATGAACCGGAAAAAGCTGTCCAGTCACACTGCCTCTTTTGCAGCAAAGCAGCATAATTCTTTTTTCAAGTGTTTGACCGAGAAACAATGACATTTCAAAATCAAGCAAAAAAATGTCTCTCATAGGGTCTGCTGTGCTGTCCAGTGAACAGGGCTTAATGATTAGGATGAAACACAATGATATGTGTTTATCTTTGGGATAGAAGAAAAACTTGGTTTTGTCCTTTTCATGCACCCAGCTCTTGGGTTTTTTTTTGGGAGGGGGTGTTGTTTTGGTTTGGGTTTTTTTGGGTTTGTTTTTTTTTGGTGGCTTTTGGGTTTGTTTGATTTGAGGGTTTTTTTGTTTGTGTGTTTTCACTTTTCTCAACAACTTGATACAGGGAAAGCAGCTGACATAAAACTCCAACTTTTCTTTAAGGAATTTCACAGTACAACTTTAGTATTTCTAATTCTTGATTTTTTAGAAGTGGAAGCTTTCAGGAAACATACAACACAGTCTCTGAACACATTTGTTTTGTGCTCCTAAGTACTGAGCTACCAAGCCAGAAAAGACAGCCAATTTAACAACCACTGTCCATTCCTGCTTGTACAGCATACTGATAGGCACAGGAGGGGCACAGGGAAACAGCATTAATTCTTCATGAACTCACATTTTCCTTTCCCATGGTTAAGTTTCTCAGGTTCTCTGCATGAAAAGATTCTCACCTTCCAGGCTTTTGCCTGCCTGGAAAGATCTGGATGGTTTTGCAGCATTCAGAAATAGGGAGTGTAAGTCAGTAAGTGTTTGGATTTGGATGTGCGGAAACAGAGACAAGGATCAGAGAAGGAAACAGCCAAATCAGCAGCAACATTAGCATTTCTCCTTGGTTTAGAGCAGTGTTTAAACAAGAGGGTTTTAATGCTGCTTTGAACTACAGTTCCATTCTGATTCAGGACTGTGGGAAAGCACATGTGATTGAAAGGTCTGGGCACAAGCTGAAACACAGGAGGTTTGTCTGATCATCAGGAAAACCTTTTTCACTGTACAGGTGACCAAGCACAGGTCACTCAGAGAGGATGTGGAGCCTACGTGTTTGGGGATATTCAAAAGGGGTTATTCAAAAGCCATCTAAATGTGGTCAAAGGCAGGTGAATTTGCTTGAGCACAGGGTTGGACCAAGTGGCTTCCAGAGGTTCCCTCCAACCTCAGCCATTCCACATATTGTGGGTTTGTGACTTCATAATCTTAGTTTTATAATAAAATAGATAAATTCAGGTAAACATGAGCAGTTCTGGGAGTAGTTTCTAGCACTGCCCCTGATTTAGGTGCCATGGTACTGGGGGACAAAGAGAATAGAGTTGTGTAAAATGCTCTTAATGAAGACCAGTTTCACTAAATCTGTCATTTTGTTTTGTTTTGTATTGTATTGTTTTGTTTTGCTAAGTACCATTGTGTCCTAGTGTGAAAATTACTTCAGAATACCACGAAAAATAAATTATGATCTCTCTAAATAGGCTACTTCTCTTGTAGCAGCAGCCTGGAGATAGAAGAAACTTCTGATAATAACAATAATATTTAAAAAAAAAATTGCAAAATTTTGTAGCAAGTGCAATTCAGGATAATTATCTTAATGCTTAGTAGTTTAAGCATTTGCTGATTAAGCACAAAACAAGCTTCACACAGCAAAAGAGAATTATGTATAATCTGGCAATAACATAATAGGAGAAAGATAGAACAATCCTTTATAATACTGCTGTGGTTTAGCTCCAGCCAGGAACTAAGTACCAAGATCATTCACATACACATCTGCCCCTGAGTTCAGGAGGAGAACTGGAAAGAAGGTAAATTATGTGGGTTGAGATGAGAAAAGTTGAACAGTTTAATAATGGAAAGAAAATGAACCAACAAGAGCAGCAACATCATGAAAGTAATGAAAAAAGGGATAACAAAAAGAGAGAAATAAAACCCCAAACCCACAAGTGATACACTATATGATCTCTTAGTACCTGCTGACTGGTGAACAATGCAAATTCAAAACTGGACATTAAAATACAAATATTTTCCGGTACAAAGGATAAACTATCATGCTTTAAAGAAAAGAAAACCTTTCAAATAAGCAGACCATGCTATGTCCCTTGGTAGCCAGCTCCACTACTGAACACTCTTGAAAAGCAAGTAGGTTAAACCACATTTTTTTCCAGTAATTTTATATTTATAATCTGTGATTTTTATACATTTTCTTTGTATAACCAACATCAAAACAGGTATGTAATTTTAGTTTGGTTTTTTAGGGGGGATTTTGGTTTTTTTTGGGTACTGACACAAAGCAAATGGTAGGGCTGAGGAGTAATGTGCTCTCTTGATATGCAAGTGGTCGTATAGAGCCAGAAAAATAGCTAAGAATAAAAACCTAGAGTAAGCAGAAAAGAATCTCATACTGAAACTGAGATTAAAATGTTTCTTTAAGAAGCAAAACTGTCCATTTCTGAGACAACAAGCTCTCACTTAGCACAGAACTTAGCCAGACTTTTTTTAGTGATGACCACTCAGGAGCAGTCTACAAAAATTTCAGCACTTTGCACCGATTTTGGACCAGAAAGGAACATTTGGCAAGCAGTTTGCTATTTCATATCCAGAACTTCTTCAAGTGGAATGTAAACAAAGCACTCCTTAAGGGCAGGTGCTGCATCATGAACTCGGAGGGGGCACAAATCATCTCCTGTTAAAATTAAGCATTGTTCCAGCAATCAAATGCAATTCTCCCATTCATTTCCACAGAAGATAATCCATTGCTTACACACAGCTGATTAAAAAAAAAAAAATTCCTTTACAGTTTGGAGTATAAGAGAGGTGACCATTAGTCTGGGTACCAGCCAGCATCTGGGCTCGAACATAAGGGCAATTTACTTACTCATTATTTCTTAAGGGAAGTGAATGAATACCTTGTTTGAACCTGGTTAGAGTAAATTAGTGAAAGGCTTTGCAATCTATCAGTAATCAGAGGGAAGAGATTTGAACACAGGCTGTGTTATAGCAGAGAGTTAGCACTCAGATGGTATCAGCAGACATCTCATGAAGAGTTTGAAATCAAATGATGAAAAACTTGCAGAAGAAGGAGTAGTTTAGTTTGGGGAGGGAGGGTTCTTGTGGGGTTTTTGTTTGGTTTTTTTTTTTCTCCTTTTTCATTCTTAGTTTGCTGTCATTTGGTATTTTTGTGGTGGACTTTCACAGCACAAATGTAAAACACTGCTTTTATCAGACTGAGTAGTTCTCATGATTTCTTAACAGGACAATGCTGTCTTTCACAACACAGTAAATAGGAGAACAACCAAACAGGAAACTTTAATCAGTCTTCTAGTACAGGTCTAGAATTAATTTTGTTTCTGAGTCAGACTGCTGTTTGTCAGCAATCTGACATTTTTTCAATGGCAGGTTAAGAAACAAAAATAAAAATGCAGAATATTGTCAGAGGCTCTAGTTCCAAACTACATTGTGGGCATATGGGTTGCTACTCTTCTTATTTTAAGAGAAATATTGGAGCTTTATACATTTAATTTTAAGAAAAAGAGTAATCTCTTTATAACTGATGGGTCTGTTTCAACAGTATTTTACTATTATGTTACACTATGGTTTATAATTTCCTTCAAAATGCATGTAAATCTGCAAAACATCTATGGTGTGAAAACTTTGTGATTAATCTGTCACTTTAATGCTATTTCTGTCTTAATAGTAATGTGTGCTGGGATAGAATTATAGGCAGCTACATTTCATTATCTAATCAAGGTTTAATTATCTAACTATCTAATGACCTAACTGTTGCATGTACAATTGCAAAAATCACTAAGCAGTCACCAAAAATTTGCTACCATTTGCAGAATCACATCCAAGTGCCTACATTTCAGAAGCAAATTCTCCATCTCAGAAATCAACCCTTTGTACAGTTCAGAAATCTTCTTTGTGTAAATTACCAAAGAATAGGCCCAAGAATCCTACATAAGTTTGCTTATTATGATATTCTTGTAGGTGACAGGAGAATAACACTGATTTGGCCTCCTCCAAGGAAATTAACTGTACAAGTCTCTTCTTAAGGTGGAGCTTAGGCCTTTGGGTCCAGGACAATAGTTAACTTTGAACTATAGGAAAACAAACATCCAAGACCTAACCTGTTTTGTAGGTAATTCAGATATTTGAATCCATAGTTTTGGGGGAATAACTCAGGCAGTGTTGAAGCACTGTAGGCCTTTCTAAGTGTTCCTTGTGTTTCTGAACTTGCCTTAGAGCCTTCCTTGGAAAAATATTTGGTAAAATATTTGAAAAAAGGGGTTGCTGCTTGTATTTAACATTAAAAAAAAAACAGTGAAAAAACAAAGGCCACATCAAAACAGAAAAGCAAACACTTCCTCTGTCCATATCTACAGTAGTCTGGATGGCATCAGCTAATAAAACATTTAATTTCCTGGGACTTATTTAAATCCCATCAGCATACACTTCTCAAATTCCAGCAAACTATGATTGAGTTGAAAGTAGAAGAAAAGAAAAATGAAAACTTTTCTTTTTGCAGACATTATAAGACAGCAGTTCTGACTGACTGTGAAGAACAACTGCAGACAGCTTGGAAGCAGCTGCTCATTACAGTGAATTAAGAAACTGAAATATTCCAGTGAGAGGAGTATCCTTCCCTACAAGCACAGCCATTTCATGTGCAATTTTAATGCAGGCTAATCATGAGTGTTTGGGCAGTCAGCTTCCTGAGGGAGATGAGAGTGTGATTATATCAACAGCAGGAGGAATTTCGGCAGTCTTCAGTATAATTTAAAAAGTTAAATCTATTTTGTAGGCTCCATCTTCTTCCATTAATCTTATTTATAAGTTGACCTATGGAAGCAGAGCAAAAATTACTCAAGCTGCTTCAAAGTACCTCACCACATTGCAGATAGAAGAGCTACTGCTTAGAAAAGGGATTAAGTCCAAGTCATCAAAAATGTCAGTGGATTTGATGTCTGTCAGATGTTTAAAGTGAATCATCACATTTAAGATATTTCTGAATCTTTCCTATTGCTACATGAGATTGCAAAAGGAACACAAGATGCAGCCCATGATCTTTCTTTGCAGACCTTGACTGTTTTCCTTTGAGAAATACAGTCCTGAAGGATATTGCTTGTGTAGATTTCATTGATAATGCACTGCTTTCTCATCAGATAAATCTGAAATTCTTCTTTCAGTATTCTGCCTTCTACCAGGCAGGACAGGGCTATATTGACTAGCACAATCATTTGCAAAGAAATATGTTCCTTAAAAAAATCATTAACAGTTTTGCTTTGAGTCAAAATAGAACAGAACACAATCCAAACTGCATTTCATCCAGGATGAGACCCTGCATAACATCAGCCTGTTAGATATCATCATAACACAGAAGTCAGAAGAGTTGGAGTTCACTATATCATGGCAAACAATAATCTAAAATATGTCAGAAGAATAGGTAGAGGGGAAACATCTTCAGAGATGTTTTTAGTGAGACTGTACATCCTTCAGACAGTGTTAATTAAAACAATTCCTGTAGCAGAAATGTATTTTAAGTAATGCTGAAGACAGGAAGTTCTTGTTGCTCAAATTGATTGAGTCATTCCTAAAAGATTAAGAGCAGCTATAGAAGTAGACATTTCCCCAGAGATATCCTTGGAGAACAAGCACTTAAACTCATCACCGCATTTGGTGCATGCATGCTCCTCCCGGTATTAACAGGATCATTAAGAGGCAGTTCAAATGTGTGGCCTTAGTCTAGCAGGACATGGGATTTTACTTCCAAATTCTTGGGTTTCCCAGTAGTGTTGGCCACTATTAACTGTGTACCAGGAGAAACATTGTCTTTATAATAATCTGACATCTGCAGAGTCTGAAATTCCACACTTTCATTAAAAGCAGGACTTCACAGAGAAGTGGCAGACTTCTATTTGCTTGGATTGTGAGTTATCTTCATGGCTTTCCATTATTTCTAAAGTTATTCATCCATTATAAATAATTTTTATGGCCTTAAAGTAAATGTGTTGCTGAATCAGCCTGCCATTCCTGTGCTACTTGATCTGAGCTCAGAGTGATGGATGCTGTCCTTAGAGCCTGCCAAATGAACTGCAGCCTTGTTGTTATTCCCCATCCCTCATATTTAACAAGCTGATTCTTCAGTGATGAGTGCCAGAGAAACATCTTCAACACGTGCAGGCATCCCTGTAAGCAGCAATATGGTCTGTGCCCGAGTGATCTTGCTCTAGACAGATGATCACCATCACTAAAACCTCCTTTCTGTGGTTTTGGAAGAGGCAGGTTTGCATCAGGTGTGGCTGAGCTGTGTCATGAAAAGGTGTGGAGCCACTGTGGACACTTTTCCTGCAACATCCTCAGCATTCCCAGCCTCAGCATTTAATGCCCTATCACCAAATACAGCTTGTAGAGTAAGGCCTTGGCACTCGGAAGATCACGTGATGTACCGAAAGCATAGGAACAAGGAAGTAAAGCATAGAATGCTGTAAAAGGCAAAGGATAATACCTTATAAGGCAAAAGTCGCTGACTCGCCCCCTGATTGGGCCGTCACGCTCAATTCCACATCGCTAAAGGTATATAACGCTTGCTGTGTGCACAATAAACGCTATTTGATCATCCACCATATTGGTGTCTGTGGTCTCTAGCCCTAAGCCAGGGGGATGGCTTAGCTCTGCAAGTCTTGGCTGAAGCAACGCAGCAACAACAGCTGATATTTAACCAAATTACTCTTTTAAGGGAGAGGCAGGGAGAAAAAAGTTAAGCTGAGACTATGCCAGAGCAAAACATACATTTAATCCTAATTTCAGTGAAGTCTTAGCAAAGTCCTCTCAGTATCTTGGTGATCAGATGACTGCTTCTCCTTTTAAAGTTCTCACACACCCAGAGTTGCTTCCTGTCTCCTTTTCCTAGTTTTGGCAGAAGACTGTTAAAAATAGCTAACTCTTACAGTGAAGAATTAATTTAGCAGAAAATCTGAAGGACACCTGTTTCATAAAGTCTCCTGTAAATGTGACAATTAAAAATTGCATTTTCCCTTCTGTCTGCTTTCAATTTGATAAGTTATCTGTAACCATGCAGGGAAAGGTGCTAATTATTCCCGATTTTTGGTTGGGCAGCATTTCTTTTCATGGGCCAGTTTCTTACAGTAACTCATCAGATAATTAATGTACCATAGCTTTTTTTCCTGCAGTAAGAGTTCTTGCATTAATCTTACTTCTTACATTTTTAAAGTTGTATCCTGCAGGCTCCTNGCCAAAATAAAACTCCAAGGTTGATTACATTCATACCTCTACTTTACCTCTCCAAGAGTGATCTTTGTTGTTGGACAAAAGTGTTCAACTCAGCTAACAAGATTAGGCTTTTGCTGAAATACATTGAATCCAAAGTCCTTTTACTTCCCAAGGCCTCTCTAAGTAGATCACACAGAGGAAATGCAAGGCCTGTGAACAGGCTCATTTGGAATTCTACTGACTTTGACAAATACTCTGTATATTTTTCCTTTGGCCTCTCCATGAAAAATTATTACACCCAAGGTAAAAAAAAAAATGGGAAGAAAGCATAGTTTTTTTTGATAAGGCTGTAAAAATGTTACTGAAGTTATCAATCGTTGTGACTTAAAGTCATCACTTGGGCCTGAAGAATAAAAGCACTTTATTTTCTGCCACACCGTTTTCTCTCCCTCCCATGTATTTTCTGGAATGGTCTTCTGGAAAGGTGTTCGTGCAATTATGTGAGGCATTAATTTCTGGGCTTTGGAATACTTTCATCAGGATGAAAGCATCCCTCAGAGTCTTATCCCACCAAAGTCAGCACCAAAGTAAAGTGATTTATCAGGAATTAGACCCGTTCCTGGGGTCGTACCCAGCTTGACATGCTGCATCATACAGATGCTACTATCACACATAAGATAAAAATTTGGCAGTGGGGTGGGAGCCCCACTGCTTCACCTTGACCCTGACAACAGATTAAAAGTCTCAGCTCAGTGCATTTCTTTTGCTCACGACAAACATGTACCAACATTCCCTCACAATGCTGGGCTGAGCCTCACTGGGGTGTGAGACTCAAATCCACTTGCTCCTGCTCAGTTTCATGGTTTTGACTGCTTCAGCAGGAGAAATGGAGCAAGAGGCTCCTGCTCCCTGTCCCAAGCCAAATTCCCAAGTGACTTTGCCTGCAAGACTCTATTAACCATGATTTTTAGTACAAAGTGGTGAGACAGAAAAACATATTAATTTTTTACAGCTGCTGCTCTGTGCTTTAAGTAAAAGTGCAGTGTAAAGCTTTACTTTTTGCAGCACAAAACTTTTGCACTCTCTGCAAGTACTGGTGTTGCTGCAATGCTCTTATACTTTTTACATATATTTTTAATTACAATAGCAAACACAATGCAGCTTTAAAGCCAAAACCCTCCTTATTTTGCCTGAGATGCACTAATGCTACAGTTCAGGAATTAATTTCAAGGAAACCAGCACAGAAAAACAGTTCAATAGATTCACATGTATGCTTATGGAATCTTTTGGAAAAGGAGGCAGCTGAAGCAATCTTTTGCTGATTACCAAATTAGCTCTCACTGTCTGCACATCTAAACATCTACCAGAGTGTAATATTTAGTATAAAAATCACAGGATGCAGAATCTGTGTGAGAACAGGGCCTGGAGTTGTAACTCTGAAGCCCAAGGTTGCAGCAGGACACCAAGGATAGTCAATGGTCAAATTGAGAACTTTCTCACATTGCATGGAAGCATCAGAAAAGCACCATTTTGATAATTAAATGTGCTGTCTTAAAGTGCTGTAATAATTTTACAGGTAAGTCTGTGGCCATAATGCAATTTTTGCTGTCAGTAAAGAAAATCTGTTCTCTTTGGTTTGGTTTTATCTTTAAAAATATTTGACTAGTTCCTTACCTAAACAATCAAATAAGCAAATAACAAATCTTCATGCTGTTCTTTCCACTCCTACAGAAAAAAAAAAAAAAAAAAAAAAAAAAAAACAAAAAAAAAAAAAAAACCCACCAAAAAAAACAAAAAAAAAAACAACAACCAAAA
>VZRX01009230.1:5719-30341 GCA_013398075.1 Notiomystis cincta | reverse complement strand
AAAAACAACAACAACAGCAACAAAAACTACCACCAAAAAAAACCAACAAAAAAACCACCAACCAAAACCAAACCAAACAACAAAAAAAACCCAAACTCTAACAACTCCAGTTCTCAAAAATATTCAAGCCCTCATCTTGGGAAGAATGAAAAAAACTATAAAGCAAGACAGCAAACCACAGGCTCATGTGTACAAAACAGGAAGTATCTGGGACTTGGCCTCATGATAAACACATCAAAACATTAGGGTGGAAAGATGGGATGTGATGAGTGGTTATATTATTTCACATCCCTGGCAATTATGCTGTAAAGTGTCATTTTTCAGGTGATGGAAGAAATGTCATTAGCAAGGTGTGGAGCAGACAGAGTTGCAAACCTTTTGAGCAAGGGTGAGGGGACATAGGGTTTAGTACTGATAAAGAATATTAAATACATTAAATCTGGGTCTATTTCAAAAGTATATTTATGTTATTCACACAGCAAATCCCCAAGATCCACTGTAAGCATCAAAACGTTCACTCAGACCACTTCCTGCAGAAATACAAAGAGTATTTTGTTTTAAGCCACACAAGTTGCACTGGCCAAGGAAAGGACTGAAAGTCTTTGGTTATGAGTTACAATCTAGATGAAATTTTGCAAAGATGGATTTTTGAAACCTACCCCTATTGCTCATGAAGCTGCGTCAAGTTTCTGATTTCCTGCAAAGAAGCAGAAATCTCTGATTCTGTGACCTGCTGGGTACCTGATTGGTTCAAGAGTAGAGTTTGGCCCAGTAGTTTCAACAAACATCTTACAGAGTCTTCTCAAAAGCAGAGCACATATCATATATCCTTGTGTATTTCTGCATGTCAAGCCAAGACTGTAGTTTATTTAGGAATCCAGATTTTTTTATCTTGAAGGCAATTTCTCTGTGAGGGGGTGGGTGTAGGTGGAGGTGGGTGAACAAGAATCCAGTGTAAGGCATAATATGGCTTTAACATTGATGCTTTTAACTTTGTATCTTCTATTCATAAATAAGAATATACTGCTTTTTCAATAGAACATAATTACATTTTTATAGCCGCTTTTCTGTATGTTTCCATTTTTCACACTGATCCCAGGATTTTCATTTATCATCCGCCTTGAAGAAATTCATACCTGAATGCCATTTTTCTTCATACTGCTTCCCCCTCACTGAGCATCACTCACAGCCAAGTTTCCCCTGCATTAGATCAGAATATCAGGCCTCAAACTTAGCTGCAATACACATTCCTGGTTGCCAGTCAGCTACTGCCAAAAAACACCTATATGAGTTCAAGTTGTCATTTGCTCCTGGTCTAGAAGGATGTGAGGGCTCCAGACATGGATGGAGCCTCATACCCTGAAAGGAGCAAATTAAACTTCATCTTTAAATAAAAACACAAAACAAACAGGTTTTTGTTCTCCAGTTACTACCATTTATGGTACACCAGCACACACAAAAGCCAAGTGAGGCAAAATTCTTTGTAAAAGCTGCAGAAAGAAATGGGTTTTACCTTCAGAGCTCCTGAACCTATAAGGGATTATACCAGCTACCTTTTCCAGGTCAGAGGGACACAGAGAGCAGTCAGCCTACAGTGCAGGTCATGCACAAAAACTTGACCTAGGCTTATACAAGTACTTGCCTCCACCCTGGTGTGCGAGATAACAGTGCACACACACACACATCCCAACAAGCATGCTTTTCCACACAGCAATTCATGAAGGGACATCATCTTTCTTCAGGAGAAGTCCCAAATCTGCTCATTATTTTCAGTGATGCCTTTTCAACCCTAAGAATCTGACTTGAAGAGGGGCCAGGGAAAGAAAGATGCTCCAAGACTCAAAACATCATTTCAGACACTATCCTGGAATGATTCCTAAGTGAGGATTAGAAACCCAGAAGGAGTTTAACCAGCTTGTGTTTCCTTACAGAGAAACTTGTCACAGCAGGAGCTCTGCAGGATCCAGCAGGTGGCTTTCAGAGTCCACAGCTGCATGCAGAGAGTGCTTGCTGCTCTCACAGACTGTTCTCCTAGTCTGTGGAGTCACAAATCCCTTCTGGGATTTATAACCTTCTTCTGTTCTCCTGATAGGATATCCTTAAATTAAGGATGCATTTGCCCTGCAGTGTTTTCATTCTCATTGACACCTTCATAAGATTTGTGGCTTCAGCTGATACACAAAAATTTTAAGAATAGAAGAAAAGGCATCCTGAGCACATAAAAGCAAACAGAGAGAGGGAGGCAGGGTTACTAATAAGATTAGAAATCCAGAAGTTTTACATGGTGAGTGAGATGAAAAGCCTCACTCAGGTAGTGTCCAGTGGGCTGGAATATATCTTCCTAATACAGAGATTGATTTAACTAAACAAATCAGGGAAGAAGAGGGGGGAAAGAGAGGAAAAAGGTAAACTCTACAGATGTTTTAACTTAATACTCTAAAGCCTCAGAAAATCCTACAGAGGAAGGAATTTGGCTGTCACTCTCCCCAGCACACAGTCTCCTAATGTAGGAGCTCTAGAATCTGCGGGTGTTAGACCTAATTTTATTTCACTCTTAGTTCTCAGAACATAGACTCTGTGGGGCAGGATTTGCTCCTTAGGATGAAGCACAAGGCTGGGAAAAAATTCCTTGCTGAGGAGGAGAGACTTTTTGCTGACACACAGGGATGGCTCTGAGTGCAGGATCCAGCACAGGAGATCAGCTGAAGCCATTTTCCAACTCTTTTTTCCACACAGAGGTCACATGAACTCTGTTTTCTGGTGGCTGGATCAGTGCAGCAGGCAGATCCTGTGGGTGGTGACCCTGGAAGGAGGTCTGCAAATAGCTGAGCAGATCAATTATTAAAGTAAGATATGAAAGTAATTTCCTTACTGTTGCTGATGCTTATACATATCAGCTTCTACAGATGGAAAAATGGAAAATCTATTTTCTCATCCTCTTATCCTTCTCTTGCTTCAGAGACCTTCTTATTTAGAAAATAAGGTCAGCCCATTCAGGATAGTGGCAGAAGACCAAAGACACATGGAAACATCTCACACAGCTGCTTTATTACAGCACTTTGCTTTCCTCATTCCAACACCAAGAAGCCAAAATGAAGGGATAAAAAAGGCTGATTGGGTGACATAAAATCTTATCGCTCACAACTGAACATCACAGACTAATGGCAAAAGTTTCCCTTTTTTCAGCTAAGTTGCTTGGTGTGCCTCTGTGAGCTGGGGTTTCTGGAAGGGATGTGGGATTGCATGATAAAAATCCTACAGCACAGAGAATTTCACCATCTCTGGTGTGTTTTGATAAAGAAGCAATACAAAGAAGTTGCAAAGGTGGAGGAAACAGGGCTAAAAGGCTTTGTAAAGCAGAGGAGAGGGATGATTTCCTGATGAATGGCAGCAGGAAAGGAAACAACCAGATCAACTTTGTTTATGCTGTGTAGGTAATAAAGATGAAACTTCAGCCTTCTGGATAAGGAAGCTCACAAGATCTCTAGAGTAGGGGGAAATTAGGTATTGCAATGAGGAAGATGGATAAAGGTGGAGAAAATGCAGAATCACAGGCTTCTTTCTTTTAGCCTCTAGAATCATATATTCCCCTAAACCAGCCAGGGCAATAGGCAGGACCACAGAGGCAAATACATTTCTTTTGCTGCTGCTGGTTTCAAAAGTGGTTCTAGCACTCCCTAGAGCCAAAAAAGTGTATTTGGCTCTGCTCTGTCTCTAAGTGACTAAATTATATGAAGGAGGTATATTCATGTGACACAGCAGTAAGTGAAAGCCAAGCTTTTATGCACAGATACACTTTTGTAGCCCCCTGGGCCTGATTCAAATTGATTCACACGTCACATACTTTTCCTTTTGAAACGCAGCTGCAAGGAACTCACCACTTTAACTAGAGTTGGAAATAACTCCAGCAGACATAGACTGCAGAAAGGAAATACTCTTCTCTCCCACCTGAGACCTGCCTGCTTGAAGCAGTAAATATTAAATGCATCAGGACACTAAGGGACATTTCTGCAATTCAGATCAAAAATTAAGTCAGTTCCAAATATAATTACTTCCCTGGCAAAGCCTGGTGTGTCTACAAAAGCACTCAGAGCAGTTGAAAACTGAAATGTTGTTTCAAGGGTGGCACAAAAAGTCATGTCACAATAACTCCTTGTGTTCATTCACTGCAAAGACACCTATGCTTCACAATTCTAAAGAAGGAGCCAGGAGATTTTTCACTGTGAAATATCAGCTGTGCACTTATGATCTCTGCAGAAAACGGATGGCTGCCTTTGCAATGTCAAAGATTCCTGCAGCAGCCTCTGTTTGCATATCTGGTAACCAGACTGCTGGTTCATCTCCCTGAAAATAAAAATTGCAAAAATCACTGCAACTTTTCTTTCCTATGTTCTTGTTCTTGAAAAATAAATATCTGGGTGGAGGAAGAGATGGTGAGGACCATAATGGGACTTTTAGCTTGTAAGAGAAATTTTTCTAGAGCAAAAAAAGTTTTTGGTTTTGTTTGTTTTTTTTTTTTTTTCTACTGCAAAGAGATTTATTAATCATCAGGGTATAAAGCTCTAAGCAGAAACTGAGCTGCATGGGAATTAGTTTAAACATACAAGTACAATCACATCTTTTTAGACCCCCTTATCTTATCTCATATTCCTTCCCCTTGGTGTATATAAATAACCAAAAGAAGCATCTGAGAGTGAGTGTGGACTCCAAGATGGAGCAGGGTCCTGAGGATAAAGATAAATTTTCTACTGCTTCTTCTGCTTCTTCTGCTTCTTCTGCTTCTTCTGTTTCTTCTGCTTCTGCNGACCTGTCTCTTGATCTAATTCCTCCTTTCCCATTGTTGCTTCTTCTTCTGCTTCTGCTTCTTCTTCTGCTTCTGCTTCTTCTGCTTCTGTTGCTGCTTCTTCTGCTGCTGCTTCTGCTTCTGCTGCGAGGAACTGAAATTCTTTATATATATATATATATATATTAGGCCAAAAAGGGGTTTATTATGATTGCCTCATTAATATTTTCACTCCTTGAAGTATTACCATGCCATTAAAATGCCTTTCTTGGAACAGGGGATCAAAGGCCATGATGGAACCAAGAGTGCTCTACTTTCTACCATCATCATTCCTGAACATTATTCCCACAGCAAAAGTAATATTTTCTGCCTGTTATGTCAATGTTTTTTGTCCTCTACAAAGAAGGAACATTAATGGGAGGGCATTAAAATATGTAAGATGTAGAAGGCAATAGATCTCTCCATGTCAGATATTCATGTGCAACATCTAACTCCATCACTACCACCACACAGACAGAAAAAAGTTAAAAAGAAAAAGAAAAAGAACGAGGAAAAGAAAACAGGAATAAAGAACCTGTCCTTTCTCCAGCAGGTTTGTTAATGGTGACGAAAAGTTTAATTCCCTGACTTGATACAAGTAATGAAGTTTTTATTCTGGCACCTTGTGTTTCTCCCTCTATGGAAAGCCATTTAAGATGTGACTTTTCTTTCCATGGGATGACAGATTAGCAGAGTTCCAGACAGGTGACAAGCAAGATGGATGAAGAGCAAGAAGATTGTGACGGATGCTGCTGAGCGATATTGGATTCTGGACTGAAGCTGTCTGGATTTAAGAGCTTATCACTAATTACTAAATCTGCTGCAGCCTTGGGTTGTGAGCTGTGAACCTTCATGCAGATGTGTTGAACTTTTGAGCTTTTATCTACTACCCTGAAAGAGGGACCCAAGAGATGGCTGGAGCTGGAAGATAAGGAAGCTCCAGCTATCAGCAGCAAACACAACCTCAGAGATAAGATGAAAAAATAGACCACCCAGAGACAGGGAAGAGACCTGAGGAGCAATAAGAACACCCCAGACCTTAATATTATTGGTCTGAGCAGCAACATAAGTGTTTGGAAACTCAGACTGAAGGGGTATAACTGCCCAGGAATTTCTTTTTTCAGGGTCTCTCCCCAAAGGTGCACAGTTTGAGCTGTTTCTGCTGCTGTGCAACTCAAATAAATCACTTTATTTGACTTAAAGCCTGAGATTTTGCTAGGGGATACCTCAGGGGGAGAAGCTTCTTTAAAAGTTGCAATAATAACCTCATTAAGGGCAAGAATATCCAAGGTTAGAAATGAGGAGGGACAAAACAGTATCAAATCACAAAGCAAAGTAATTTCTATCTCAAACTATCTGTTATTCCTCCTTCCTTCCAAAGTTTCTGCAGGAGCCCATAAAGGTCTAAGCAGTGACCAGGACTTTTTTCCACCACTCCCTAACAAGCAAACATAAAACACAAAAGCCAGAGTTGTGAGATGACCAAAACATCAGAACTAGGATCAAAGAATACAAATAACCTGGACATCAGACACACATTCTCACATTCTGAGAAGAAAGTGCCAAATCCTTGGTATTTGTACCCAGAAAAACAGGATACACTGCAAAATTACAGATAGTGCTGAAATATTCATTAATCTGCTTCAAAGGCAAAGTTTCTCAATTTTTAAAGGCCATGTATGTGTACTTGTGATGCAAATTATTAAATCTAGAATTATGTTTAACTCCCACTTTGGGAAATTAGAAAATTCTAATTGTGTTCACAGGTGACCTTCACCTATTATCTTAGGACTCAAAAAAACCACTTAATGTGTTTTTTTCTGAAATGAGTTTGGGTCTGTGTTAATACAGAGAGTCAGGTTGGAATTCAGACTGTGTCAGTTGACTGGCAGACACTGACCTTGTCCAATCTCTTGCAGCCTAAAGCTTCTACAAGCAAATTTAAAAGACATTTTTCTTCATTTTTGCAAGATCTGGCATCTGAATTCTGCACATTCACACCCCCTTTATGAAGAAGTTCACCTGGAATTCAGTTGAAAGAAAAATGAAAGTTATTGAGGTGCTTTCCCTACATTTTTGGGGGAGTAATTTTTTTGCAAGCAGGTTTTTATGCTGAAAGAAAAAGAATATGTTCTTGGAAAAACTAAAGTAAAATAAAAATGCTTCTCTCTATCAGAACACCAGACGGGCATCAATGCACATTCTACCATCTCTCAGGATTTGGGGATGGACCATTAAAGAGCTATTGATGGCTCATAGGAAATGTGGAAACAATCCTATTTAGAAATCATTCTACTTGTGCATTACACATGCTTTGAATTTCTTTCCCCTTGCACTTTATTGCTAAGGACATATGAATGAAAGTTTTTAAACAGTTCATCTGTTCTTCCTCTGCTTTCCATCCCCGAGCCTCTTTTCAAAGATGGAGTTACTGGCTGTAGTAGAAAAGAATGTTGCAGGAAAGAGAATTTAATTTCTTATGGGAAAGGGGAGCATAAGAGTGTCAAAATAATTAACAGATTCTGTAATAAAGAGATGAAGAAAACATATTTTTCTTATATTGGAGAGACATATAACAGTGACATTCAAAACTCAGCCAGAGCTCCTGCTGAGAAAAGCACTTAAACACATGCTCAGCTTCCAAGTGGCTGCTTCTGTCCATCAAATTCAGCAGGATGTGGGTGTCTGTCTGGAGCTCCTCAGCTGCTTAAATCAGTGCTCAGCAGGGTAAACCACTCACACAGGGCCTAAGAGAATTGTTCTTAAGGCATGCACTGACTTCAGCCACAAGCACTCTACTCCAGTTCTCAGTGGGGGTATTGTTCTAAAATCTTACTACATAACATTAGCCTCAGAGCACTCTTTTAATAAATTAACCAGGAGTCCTTTACAAAATCAGTTTCTGAATTACTGACCAATATTACCCAGATGCCCAAGACTTGAAATGTGTTACAGGAGGCAAAAAAAAACATTTCCTACAAGGATTTGCTGCCCCTATATGCTAACTCAAGTAAGAATAAGGGTAAGAATGATATTCTGGAAAGGGATGTCCATAAAAACACAGCAAGTCACTTGTGTCTCCCGGAAAATAACCAGCAATAATCCCTACCCCTCAATATTCTCAAAACATTTTCATCAACTTCCCCTGTCAAGTAGTCAAAGCAATTGGAAGTTGTTTTTTTTCACTGCAAGGCAGCCTTTAAAGCTTGTTAATAGCATTTTGTGCAACAGAAGGTGTCTTTTTTTCATGACACAGAATACCTCTATCCTCAAAGATCCAAATTTAGCAGATTAATCCTGACCCACCCATATCGTATTACTGCGGTCATTGTTTCTACAGAAATTGCCCACTGGTAAAATAGCCTGTTCAACACTTATTCCATGGGATGGATCCCAGCTTGAACCCCAACCCCTGCCTGCCTGAAATTCCTCTTAAAGAAAAATCCCTGAGAGACCTGCATCTAAATTTCTTAAAGCTTGTCTCCAGCTACAGGACCTCATTATCACAGTTTTTCTAACAGAAGCTCACAGAACATTCAGATGAGAAGAGATTTTGAAATTACTCTTTTGCATTACTTATTTAGATGCCATTCCTGCATAAACATTCAACTAGTTTATTTTAAAACTGCCACCACCACCATCATGATGCTGAAAGATGTATCTCAATGCAAATTCTGTAACAGTGAAGAACTAATTCTGTTGCCATAAAAGCCTATTAAGAAATCAGCCAACTGAACTGTGTTGCTCCTAATAGCTATTTAAATGGGAAATCTAATTTTGGTTTAGATTAAACACTGTATTTCAAAAGGAAAACTTCATCTAAATATAATTGGATGAAATTACTTTGAACCAGTGCCAAAGTCTACTAGTTGAATGCAGCTCATTATGGCTTTGCTCTTCAGTTGGAATCACCATTAAAACTCAAATCTCATGTTCGGTGCATTCTAAAGGGTATTTAAGTGACTTGCACAAGGGCCACACCACCCTAATCCCTATACACAGCCTTTCTGAAGCTGTGTTGGTTATTCTGTCATGAGAGGACGTCATGGAGCTACAGAGTCACAGAATGGCCAAGGTTGGCTCATCTGAAAGAACATGGAAGATGGAAGACAAATTGATTGACGACAAAAGGTTTGCTACATGACACAGAGCAGTAAAAGGTATTGTCTAGACACAGTTCTGATCAAAACCTACCAAAAACTATCAGATTTCTGAATTACATCTACTAAAGCCAAGAGCAAAATACCCCAGAAGTGACAAATCTGTTGAATTACACTTCATTCAGTGTTTTTGTGAAGTGTAACAGTGTCCCAAAGCTTTGAAAACAAACTGCAGTATTCCTTCTTACTTCAGATTTCATTATATCCCTTTGTGCTTACACACTCATCCCAGACAGAAGGAAAAGGGATTGCTGATCCCAGACCACCACATCAAAAAAGACAGGGCATTTATAGAACCACAGAATTGTTTGGGTTCAAAAGCATCTTCAAAGCTCATCTGGTCCAAAATCCCTGTGATGAGCAGGGATTCCACCAGACCAGGCTGCTCAGGGCCCTGTCCAACACCAAATATTTTCGGGCTGGGACATCTACCTGTGCCAGCATTCCACCAGTCTGCTCATAAACAATTTCTTCCTTCTGTCTAGTCTGAACCTACCCCTCTTTAAAGTAAAAACCATTACCCCCTGTCCTATTGCCCTGCTAAAAAGTCTGTCCATTATTCTTAAAGGGTCTTGGAATGTGGCAATAAAGTCTCCTTGGGGCCTTGTCTTGTCCAGGCTGATCCTTCCTAGCTGTCTCAGCCTTTCCTTGTAGGAGATGTTCTGTCACTCTCATCACTTTTGTGGCTCTCCTTTGGACAGATCCATGTCCTCCCATGCTGGGGACCTCAGAGCTGGATGTTGATACTGGAAGTAACATAGAAGAGGGTCAGATACCTGGTATATTTTTATTAAGCACACAATATCATCAGTTTTCTTGCAGGACTAATCCAGGAGGTGGGTACCCAGCAGGTACCACACTCCAAACTATTTAGTCCTGTCAATGACTTTGATATTGCAGCTTTTTGTCACAAAAAGCATGTAATTTTATACATAAGATCCTACCAGAATATTAACAAGACTCTCATTAGTAATTTGTCTTGTTTCCCTTATCCTAGTTCCTGGGAGAGAAGACAGAACATAACTAGAATAACAACAAAACCAAATTAATTTATGTCTGAACCTTCCCTTGTTTCAGTGTTGACTGTAGCTGTAATTGGATGTTGGATACAGGCTGTTTGCATTTTCAAATGAAAATTTTACTCTAGATCTGAAGAATCAGAATGTGTCAATCTCCTCTTTAATATGGTTTTTTTTTGTACCATACTTCCAAGAGAAGAAAGTCTAAGAAAAACAATTTTTTACAGTCAGAGAAGAAGACACAGTCTTAAAATTAAACTTGGCCCTGAATGATTTCAAATATCTGTTTACTTTAAAAAAAATTGTTCTAGTTTTATTAGAAAAATATTAGAAAGATATCTCAAGGGCCACTGAACCACATGTTTATGGAGACAGAAATGATCAATCTTTGTGTGCTGTGGTGCACCATGGCACTGTGACAACATTATAGGGCCTTCCAGAAGCAGCACATAAACAGATTTTAAAAAGGGTTTTGCCCTGAAGCCAACATGATGGCACTAGCTCTCTGAAGAGAGTAAAATGTCAGGGAAAGAAATATCAGACTGCAATTTAAAATGCATTTAGTTATCTACCTGCAAACAATTATCCTAGCCCACCTTCCCTGGATAGCCAATGGATATTCCTCCTCAATGGACAATCCCAAGCAGTGAAGGCAATGAGGATCCTGCTTAGAATGATATTCTGGAAAAACAACTCCTTTTTTTTTCAGTCCAGAGATCCCTCCCTCATTTTGGCTGCTGCTCTCCAGGCAGGTTCCAGCACCTCTCCCTTTGGAGGGAGCCTTGAGATGGGAGTCCCTCAGTCTGTACCAAAGTCAGCCATACTCAGAAGAAATCTGGACCACAAATCCTGGAAGGGATTTTTCTGGTCATGTGTAGAGTCCACGATGAAATAATTTTCACCTCAGCTGATGCTCTCCAGTGGCTGTGAGGGAATTGTGTGCCCCTGGGTGATCTGCCCATTCCTCAGGCAATGAAATTAGGCAAATGTGGTTTTATTAGGCACTAAGTGACATGACTAATGCCTGCCAGTCACAATTCATGCTCTAATTTCATCCTCTCTGGTAAGGAACACAGGAAGGGGTGGGGAGAAAGGAAGAGAAATTCTGACATTATTTAAAGCCACGCCATGCGTCTCTTTCCAGATTCCTGACACAGTAAAGCTGACAGCAGTGGAAGAGTAAAAGGAGCAGCTGAGGCATTTGGAAAATCTGGTGTTTCCTTAGTCTTTTCAACTGCAAGGGCACTTTCCCTGGGTTTATATTGCTTCATTAGCAGATTTTAGGTCATTACTCCACCTAGCAGGCTGAAGAAAAAAGGATCAGTCTTAATATGGACAGATCTATGTACTACCTAAGGAGCTAAAATGTTATTTTTCCAGGTAAGGAAGTAACAAAGCCAATAATTCTAGAAAGAAACAGGGTAGGTAGAACAGCGTTGCATAAAACCTAGTGAGCTGGAGCACATGAATTACAATGTCTGGAGGAAATGGTCATTTTCATAGTGCCATTTATGCCTTGTGTTAAACGTATTTAGCTGGAGTTTCTGCCTTCATCCTTCCCCCAAGAATATAAATTAGTGCCCCCATGAAACCAATGCTATAATGTTGCTCTGAGATGCAGACTGAGAGCACAGCTACTGAGGCTTTTCTGGGGCAGTATAATTTTATACCACCACATATTTCTTTCCTATGTCTGATCCTTTATGCTGAGAGTAGATTTCTGCCCTGGTAATGGAAGCACAGCTTCTGTCCTGAACCACTTCCAGTCAAATTCTGTCAATGACAGACTCCTGGGTTGATTGTTTTAAATGATTTTTTCTTTTTATTTTATTTCAAACTGCTCTCAGAAAAAAATGTACTCTGGAGCAGTTGAGCTGCCTGATCTTTCATTCTAGCAGAATGCAGAAAAACTCATTTTATCACGAAAAATAAGCCTCTCGTAAAGTCTAAATGAAAAGGAAGGATGAGCTTGTTATTTAAGTGTCACTTTTCATGTGTGTCAGATAAATGCAATTTCAAGACACTTTAATCGAAACTAAATTGTTTTATACTCATGAATATTTGTCCATTTGAGACACAGTTTTTACCTGTGTTGAAAAATGTCAGGATCCAGGCAACTGTAATAGCAGGGGATACACAAAGTACCAGAGAAGAATTGATAACAAAAAACAAAGGGACCATCTCCCATCTGCTGCTCATCAGCAGTGCCAACAGAACTGAGATAATTCCTGGAAATTGTGTGTAAGGAATGCAAAGCTGTAACCTGGCCCTGCTGGTACCATAAGGAAATCTGCTGTTCAGCTGAGGCTGCAAAAGCAGGAGCACAAGCAGAGGTGAAAAAGACTTGGGTTTGTTTCAAAGAGAAAATGGACGTTCGTGCTGGTGAGCAGCTTCCTTGACTCTAATCCCATTTAGTGATTAGCTACCCATACAGTGATGAAACACATTGTTTTGTTTGGTTTGGACCTGCTGTGTGTTCGTTTTACCTGGCATCTCCTGGACTTTTTATCATAGTGAGCAATCATTCCCATTTACCACCTCTAACATCCCATCTTAGCTGTTCATCCTCCAGGCTGAAGGGATTAATCTACTGTTTCCTTAAAAAGAAATCAACACTTGGCACCCTTTACAACAGTTTTTCATATATTTTCTAGTTTTTTATTTGACCTTTTCTGAGAGGCAAGATTAGAATTGGACACAAATATTTGAATATACAATAGAAACCAACCACATTTTGTCATTCTATTCTTATTTCCCCACACCCAGTAATTCATTCATGTCTTTCTTTTCACCTGTCTTTGCATTTTACCGCTCCATTTGAACTCGTGCTAGTTTTGGCCAGTCTTGCACATTTTGCCTGCCTAGGTCACTAGATGCAAAATCTTTATCTAAGATTCTGCCTGTGAGGCTGTGGCCCTGAAGAACAGGGAATAAATTCCCAATTCTTGACTTGTCCATTCAAAGGTGAACAAACTCCAACCCAGAATGAGAAAATATGAATTATGGTATGGAACCATGTACCAAATTTGGTATTCCATACCAAATGTGGTATGGAATTCATCTTTCATCATTAAAAGACATTTTCATGAAGTACTTTTCTACCTGCAGGCCATGGATTCCAAGGATTTAAGCAGCTTAAGTGTTCAGCTCTTACATTTCAATGTTCATTTTTTCACCTGAAGGAGATCTTTGTCTCTCATCACAACTCACTGCTTATCCTGGAGTGTGGTTCTGGCCCAAATCAAACTAACTCAACTTACAGCTGTTTCAGGGAAGGGAAGACATTGAATTGTACAGTTCAGCTGACATCAGGTGTGATTTTCAAGCCAAACCACAAACCACTACTCCAAAATCCTCTCCTGCACCACAGGCACAGAAAGAGGACAGCAATTTCCCCCAGCGAACTACCCTGAAGCTGATGCAGACAAGGATCACATCCTCTACAAAGAGCTTTTCTTTTTTGGCTGGAGTCCTTATTTCTCAAGAGAGTTTCCAAGAGAAGGTGAGAGACCTCGTGCCACTGAGCAGGTGATCTGTTGTAAAGACACATTTCTTCCAAGCTTAACATTTATTTCAAGTATTATCAAGGGCAGGGTGAGAAGTGCTCTCACTTCTACTCCTGTGTCTGACTCTTGTTTCAAGGAACAGTGAAAAAGGTCTCTGAGGTGGCCCTTCACACTCAACAGGCTCCTCAAAAGGAGACTGCAAGAGAGAACTGAGAAGCAGATATAGCTGGGATGCTGTTATTTGTTTTAAATAGAGGAGGTGAACCAAACACAGAAAGCAGAATATAAACGAGTCTGGATATAACCTTTCTCTCAGCACTCTGTTCCCACAGCTCAGTTCCCTCTCATGGTTAGAAAACCATGTGATCTTGATTCTCAGACAGTGCAAAACCATGACCTGTTCTGAAGAACTCTCCTGCTCTTTTCCTTTTTATTTTTAAAAATATATTTTCTTCTCTTCTAAAGAATAGCTGGACCCACTGTATGCTACACAAGTGTTTGTGTTATCAGGCCTGGTGATGTGGGGAAAAAAATGATGGGGAGAAAGGGGCAGAAGGAAAGCTAAAAACTTCCAGCTTTTAGAAGGAAAAAACCCCTCCAACCAACTCCAAGCATCCAGCAAAAACATAAATCAACTTTCCAAAATCCTCTTGTGTGGAACTTACTCGCTCTAGGATTGTTAAACCAAGCAGTTTTACTTTCTCAGACAACTTTTTATATTCATATCATGCATTCCTGAGTACAACTAAGCTCAGCACCTAATTGCTCTCAGCTTGACAGATGCAAATAAATGCAAGGTGAACTTTGGATTAAAAAAAAATTAGTTAAAAATTAGTTCCTACCTTAATATGGCATTTCTGATAGCACTATATCAATTCCTGCAGCTTTGCATAGAGGGGACTGAGAGACCAGGAACATCTTTCTTCTCTGAAATGTTTGTCCTTCCTACCCACAAGCTGTAAAGGAGATGTGCTGCTGGTACCAAATCTTCTACCATTGCACAACTAGAAGGTACTTTGCTAAGAAAAGATGATTTATTAAACATAACTTTTCTTTACGGTGGCAGCAGAGTGAAAAAACAGTAGCAGGACTGAAGTAGCAGTTAGACTAATGGAAAAGATTCTATAATGTGGTGTTTGCAGTTTGTTAGCAAAAAAAAACCACCTTCAAACTATTTATTTCTACTGAAACAACAGGGAATGTTTTTCAGATAGAACAGAGGCAGAGACATCAGATTGTCTGATGGGAGAAAAGGAATACTGCCCCTGCTCCCACAGAACAAAAACTGACAAAAGGACCTGCACACCTTCCTTTAAGGAAGCTTTGTTACACTTCCACTGCAGCCTGAAGTCCACCAGTGAATTCAAAGGATGAGACAGATAAAGCTTTATCACTTTCTGATCTTAAACATGAAGTGCTAATGAAGGATTAATAGATATTTTAGATGTTGTTGGGATACTGATAACTATTAGGGTTGTTTTCCATATCATCTTCAAAAGGAGTTCAAAGTAGTGAAAACTCAGACTTACAAGCTATCTGCAAGTCTACTTCACTTTCTGAAAATATATTATTACTGAAATCTCAAATTAGTTTCTTATTAAAGTACTTTTTGCAGCTTGGCTTAAATTCAAAAGTTTTTAAGAGAAAGATATTCAATTGGAGGCATTTTAAATTCTAAATCAAATTTATTTGGATGGGAATTGGATCTATGTATCTTTTGGGCAGCTTTGAAAGTCTCAGCCTATTTACTTGGGACCACTAGGAGATGAGCAATTTTTTAATTACCATGTGAAAAAAAGTCCTTTAAAATCAGCTATTAAAAAAGAAAAAAGGATTTAAAAAATTAATTTTGCTTTGCTAGACTGCACATAGCTGCACATTAAGAGACAGCTGCTTGAGAGTGAAAAAGTGCAGTGAGTGCATTACTAAAGCCACATTTCAGATGGTTAAATTATGTCTTTGGAGATACAAATTTATGTTTTTATCCTTTTAAAAACAAGAATAATATTGCATAAGAAGTGAATTGCTGAAATGAACCTAATGTAATAATATTTTATAAAATTCATTTTAAGCAAATGGAAGGCCTTATCTGACTGGAATAGTAGTATTTTTTTATCACTCCTTTCAGGAAAGATGAGATCTTTTGTATGCAAATTATTTCTTTGCATTTTTCTCCACAGTTGAATGTAGCAGCTTTCCTCTCTGCTTTAGCATTATTGTATTAAAAATCCTCTACATTTCCCTTCCCAAAAGAAATTGCATAATTCTTATTCTTTTTTTCATCTTTTTCTTGAATTGAAATACATATCTTTTAAAAGACTATTTCAAAGAGAAGCCAAGGAGTATAATCTTTGTAAAGGGTTCAAGGTAGTGAAGGAACTATTATGGAGTTTTGTTTAGCTGAGAACCAAAAGTACACCTAATTTGCCAAAAACAGTGTAATGTTGGTATGTTTTACTGAGTCTGGATCCTGCACTGATCACAAATTTAAGTACTGGGAGCCCAGCTCACACATTTAAAAGGAAAAAACCAAGTCTTTCTACACTTACAGAAATTAAATTACTGTGATTCTGCTGCCAAAGTCCTTAATTGTTACTCCTGAAAAATGTGCTTTCCCCTATTCCTCTTGCCCACAGTGGAATCCATGTGTTTCCCATTTTCAGATTTCCTTGTGGAAATATTTTCTTCTATGGTATTCTGTGGCCAAGATAATGAAACAAAAACATCTTTGAACCACTCAGAGTGCCACAGGTTGGAAATTGGGAGTAAGATATGAATAACAGCTTTCCTCTGAGGTTTTGTTATTTTCTAATCAGCCCTGCTTGAAGTGAAACTCAGCAAGACAGAAACTGAGCTGCTTTTTTATAACAGGCTGCAGTGGAGGATGCACAAAACCCCTCTAATAACTCTGTATTTGACAGTTTTGGGGTACATTATGTGGTAGCACTGGGATAATTTCAATATGAAAATTTGTAATTCTTTCCTCTCAAAATCTTCTGGTTGCCTTTTCTTGAGAAGACGATGTAGAGTCAGCTCCTTTGGTCTCAGGACAGCTGAAGCTAATTACTGCCAGATCAAGGTATGGAAAAATGTTATTTTTCAACCCAGGGGACTGAAATAAAGAGTGGCTTGGGACCAGACATCAATGACAGAGCTGAGTGGATGTGCTGCAGGGATGGGTACATAAATACACACCTTTCTCTCAGGACTATCAGGGAATTAAGAAAAATTTTATGTTGGAAAGAGTTATGCTTGACAGAAATGGCAATGAATACGATGCTCCCATCTACTGGAGATCCATATTAGGTAATTTTTTAGGCTCTATTTCCAAAACCATTGTGTAACCTTTGTCACAAGAGAGCTCCCAAACCCTGCTTGATCTAACACTGAGATTAAGGCAGCTCCAAGAAGGAGGTAGGATGAAATAATTTACAGAGGTGTCTTAATTTTATTATTTTTATTATTTTCCCCCTGCGAGTCTGTTTTTATCAGATATTTTTCTAGTGTGAGCAGCTACATGTTTACTCTAGGAGTCTGTGGGTAGGGAAAGAGAGAGCAGGAGGGGGGAACAGTTTATTGGAATGTATTTTCCTTTATTCATCACTCTCTGACTAATGCTCTGCCTCAGTCTGTCTTTGCTGTTACCATAGAGCTGATTTCAAAATAACACAGAAAATAAGATTATGCAGTCCACTTCACTCAAGACTTCATAACAAGACACTAAAACACAATTAGTCTAACCCTAATCTACACTGGGGAAGAGCTGCCTGCTGCCTAATCCTGAGTAAAATATCCAGAGAGCTAAAAGGGTTTGTGCCTTCCATGCTACAGCTGCATAGTTACCAGACAAAAAGAGTTAAATTTCACTTTTTTTCCTCTGATGTTGAACTTCTCCAAGGTAGATCTGAGATGACTGACTGTAAATTACCCTAAAAGGATGATTTCTTGTGCATGTGATACCAGTGCAGTATTTTGTCTGTAAAAGAAATCAAGCAGGAACAGACAACAAAGGAAAATTTCTGGGGACAAGGGAAACAAATGTTAGGGAAACATTGGAGTCCAGGCTTTTACCTCTGCTATGGTAACAGATAATCTGTTTATTTGATTTAAGGAACCAGACTAAGAGGGATCTGAGCCGAGGTGGGAACTTCATAAATGAGGAGCCTGTCTCAAGATGTGTCCTTGGCAAATTTCATGTGAGATCTTGCTTCTCCAAAATAAGGATACTGGGATTTCCACAAGCAGTCTCAGTTATTACAGCAAAGAATATTTCTTCCTGCTATTTGGGGAAATCTCAGATATTTGTTCCCCCTGAGTATAAAACTGTCTGGATTTTGGAGACTGTTAGTGCTTCTAAACAGTGTGATGGGAAATGTTTTGTCTCTAAGACTTTGGCAGTCTGAAAAGCTCATTACCCTGAAAGTGCTTTGTAATGGGTGGAGAACTTGGATGCTGTGCTATTCTCAATGCTAATTAAATGTCTGTATTATAAAAACCTGTCTTATTCTTTGTTCCATTCAGATGGGAGTCTCTGAGGACAATAAAGATTGTTGTCTTACTACCTTTTAATGTTTCTGTTGCAGGCCCTCAATAAATACATTGTTTAGCACTTCACTCTGAGGTGATGTCTGCCCTCAACTGGGTCTGTATTCTGCCTGCACATGTACAACCCTCAGCTTTTTGTTAAATTATTAATAAAAACAAAAAGAAAAAAAACCAACAAACAAACAAACAAACAAACAAAAAACCAAACCTCAGTAATAATTTTTGTACTCATATATATGCAAAATATATAAATGTATATAAACATATTCATACAAATATATAAAATATAAAAATAAATATAGGTTTGGGTCTGCTTTTAAAACAGTGGTCAGCACCTGTTAGACCACGACTACTTAACAACAAGAAGGAAATACAGGCAGCAGCTGTAAAAAGCCAGCATCCTGCTTCAACCCTTCAGCTATTTTCAGTTTGCCAGCATTATTTCTGCAACTCCTAATTTTATGTCTTCAGTATTAGCTGCATTTAAAGCAACGGCAATGCAGTGTTGCAAACACCTCCCAAAATCTTTCAGAGCAAAGCAGCCAGGACAGACTGCTGGCAGCAGAGGCAAAACTCCATAACCCCATAAGTGCAAGAGGCTCTTCTTGAGTGGGAACATAAGCCCAGGCAGAACATAAAGCTTGGGAAAAAGCTGTAAAGAGCAGCAGGCCTTTTGTGAAACAGCAGGAGCAAGCTGACAGCTGAATTTCCTGCTTGGAGCACCTGAGGTGCAGCCATGGTGAGGCAGGAGTATTGATTGCAGAACAGGAAAAGGTAGTATGTAGAGCCAGAGGTCTGTTACAAATTTGATTTGCTAGGAAATCCAGCTTTTATTTTTCTCCTTCTGCCAGTGCAGCACTTCCACCACTTTAGACATCATCACGAATGGGAGGGACCCATAAACAAACAAGAAGAATGAAATCCTGCCCCGAATTGCTGCAGCTCAGGCAGTCAGGTAGTACTTCTGGGGCTGCAGAGGTGTGAATGGAGGCATAACAGTGGTGCTAAGTCTTGTGCAAGGCACAGCCTTCCTCTGGACAGCAGTGGGGATGGGCAATTTCCTTCACAGTTCATTTTTTGCTACCATGGTTTTCCCCATAACTTCTTAAACTTAACTTCTTTTTCCCATAACTTCTTAAAATGGTGCCTCCAGAAGTGTTACTCTGATTTAGCAGGGCTTGCAACAGGAGCAGACTTCTGAAGACAGACTTGATACTCTTGTTTTGTAGACCTAGGCTGCTTCTGGGTGTTACAGATGACAAAACTTTTATTTGCTCTCTTTATGTTTTACCATTAATAGTTTGTCTGAATGAACAAATCTGTCACTGCATCACTGAGGGGAGGCTAACCTTGCAGCCCCCTGTTATCCAAGAAACTTTCACAATACTTTCAAGGCATGAAGAAGGAGTGAAAAATAAAACCAAACCAAATAAAAACCCCACAGAAAACAAATAAAGCTTTATTTCTTTCTTTGGTTTTCTTTCTTTCATATTCTGAGAATTATAATCACAATATAATTGACCATAGTTAGAAATACTGTTCTCTCAGTAAAGCTTGCCTTGAAAATAAAACTCACTAACTTTCATTCTTCCACAGGGCACAAATCAAATATGGGTATGATGGGAGGAGGCACTGGATCTGAACACAGGCACAGCCATGCTCACTGCCAGCCAGCTGCCAAGGGCTGGCCCTCAGGAAGAGAGCAGGAAAAAAACATCAAACATGGAATCATTTTTCCTCCAGGAACATTCTTCTGGTTCTGGCATGCAAGGTATTTCTGAAGTGGATGTTGCATCTGAACCACTGCATTTACCAATCTGTGATGCAAATGCCCTCTGTGAACTTATCTAATCTTTTTTCTGAATCAACTGAGCCTTTTTTAATCCCCAAAATCCTGTAGCAATGAATTCTACTCTGAAGATGAAGTGTGTGGAAAGATATACTACGCTACTATAGTGGTAGGTCAGGAAAACTGCAGCCTGTCCTGATCTTGTTAGAAATAGACTTCATATGTAGTTATTGATAAAATTCCCAGGTTCTTACTTCTTTTCAGTGAGCTTTTCAGCACATTTTCAAAAGTGAAGGAAATGCTCAGTCATGGGGTAAACAGTCCTTAGAATAAAAACTGTACATTTAATTCATGTGTAAATTTCCTTTTACTATGTTTTTTTTTAAACTTTGATTATGAGTTATATATATTATATATATTTTCACTCCCAGGAGTTCTACCATACAAATGGTAATGATATATCCCATTCAAACTAGAAAGAAGATTATACTTTTACAAAGAGAAAAAAGTCTTCTTCTGTACCTCACAGACTGTGTTTTAGGTTTATATTTTCATCCAGAATGTTGCATTAAGACTCAAATATTTTCAAAAGTTATGCAAGAAATCAACATTAAAAAGAAAATGTATGATTTTATTATGGGCACTTTGTAAGAATGGGTTTATTTCTGTTGATGATACTTTTTGTGCATGTTGTAGTAAACACTGGTAAACTTTTAATGCATCTTGTAGTAAATATCACTGTCACTGATAAATGCAAGCATATTAACTTCAACCCAACTGCCCTTAGGCTTTGACTTTAGAAATGTTCTGCATCTACTTCCAACTCAAGAGTCTCTGCTCATGCAAACTTGCCCATTTTCTCCAACTATATGAGAAAATTAAAAAAAAAAAAAGACATCTCATTTGTCTCTCTACCTTCCTATTAAATCTCTGCAAGCACTCAAAACTCTTTGAGTTTTACAGTCGTTGAGTATCAACAACATTTTTATTACTGCTGAGCAGGCTTGCACAGCCAAGGCCTTTGCTGCTCCTCGTGCTGAGGAGACCCAGCTGGCACAGGTGACCCCAGCTGACCCCAGGGATGTCCCAGACCATGTGACATCAGCTCAGTGAGAAAAGTGGGGGGAAAAGGAGGGGAGGGACATTTGAAGTGGTGGCATTTGTCCTCCTGAGTCACCGTTCTGTGTGATGGGACCCTGTTGTGCTGAACACTGCCCAGCCATGGGCAGCAGGGAATTCATTCCTCCCTTTGCTCTGCTTGTGTGAGCAGCTTTTGCTTCCCCTACCAAACTGTCTTTATCCCAACCCCAGGTTTTCCAGCTTTTACCCTTCTGATTCTCTCCCTGATCCCTGATTCTCTTGCTGGTGGGGGAGTGAGTGAGCAGCTGTGAGGGGCCGGGCTGCTGGCTGGGGTTAAACCACAACAAGAGCAAAAAAGGAAGGGAAGGGACTTTGAAAATATCAAGTTTTTGTATTTGGACCTTACCAGCTTGGTCACTGCAGGATGGCATTGCACATGGATTACTGGGCACTGCTGTTTTTCAGGTCTTAGCCTGAGCAAAGAAAGAGTTGGAAATATTTTGTCTAAGCATGGTTTCAGGTTGGCTCTTGGTACCAGATACCAGATAAAACCCTGTCCTAAATGCCCCAGTGCCTCTCTCTGCCATGCCTTGGGCTAAGAAATCTAGATAGGAACTTGTTATGAATGTAGGAGTGTTGGGTTATTGTTACCTAAACAAGGTGGCACATCACTTTTTCTTTGCTTGTGCCCTCACTAGTCTCATTCTGTCTAAAAAGCATTCGTGAGGATTCAGTGAAGTAACACCACTTTCCCATCTCCTTAAAAAGCCCTGCAAATAGCTAAATTTGGAGTTGATGGGAATGGTTACTGCTAGGCCTATGATAGTAAGTTGCAATTCAGGTCCCTTTCTTAAGAACTGGTGATGAGGTTACCAGTATCCTGTTTGGCTTCTTGTCTAAACTCTCCAGGAGTATTGAGGGCAGAAATAAATAAAACATGGTGAAATAAGGCTCAGAAAGAGTGTGTCAGCTTTTTAATTTTTCCTGAACCCCTACTGTAAGAATAGGAAACAAAAGCATGCAGCAATTGCTCATGGGAAGTGGACATTGTTTATAAAATATGTTTTTCTTGTTAGACAGGGGCTCTGAATCAGTCCTTAACTTGACAGTATAATCCAAAATCATCAGTAGAAGTTCCTGTGGAAGTAGCATTTCAGCCCAGAAATTCAGAAGCTGCTAAACAGACTATTTATCACAGATAAAAGAAACATCTACATCCTGCAGAGCTGCAGCCCAGTTCACCAACTCAGAAACAGAGTCTCTCTTTCCTTTATTTCCTTGCTCAGAACTGTTTTCTGATCCTCAGAGAAGGCTTGTCTGCACTTGGTCCTCCCATGCCTCTACTTTTCCTAAACAAAAAGCAGCCATGATCCTTCATGCTTAGTTATGTTTGACTGTAGAGGTTATGCAATTTGGTAAGAAAATAATATTGGAATTTATAATATTGGAATTTCCAGATCACTGAATCCCTGTGCTCAAAAAGCCACGGGATTTTGCGTCATGAAACTTGCAGTGATTAACCACCAATGCTCCTGCCCAGCTGAAGGAAATAAAAAGGATTGGTGTGTATCAACAGATAAAAGACTTCAGGCTTAAACTTCAGTCTGTTTAACCACTCTAAATCAGCCACATTAGAGAATACTGCTTGAGTTTCACTCCCCTTAATTAAAGGCATCCATTGGACTGTAAAGTCTGGATTCTTCTCCATTAGGCAGCTGGGTTGTCTTCAGCAACAATCTCTTTCCATCATTTTGCTCAGATAAAAAACAAGGTCGTGACACAAGGGATCCATATTAATTAGGAACAACTAAACTTGTAAAAACAAATGCAGTGCGTAGTGGGATTGTTCAGGTGATGTGGTGCAATAAAATAAAATGTTGAAAAGACGAAAAGAGAGATTTGGCTATAATTGAAAATGTACCTGTACAAATCTGCTGGGATCAAGGAGGTTTTCTCTAAGTCATTTCATGTGTCAAATAAAAAATGCTCAAGAATACGTTGATGACTAGTTTTTAGCTGCTTAATCCTTGTTTAAAAATTGGTTCATGCCTACAAAACACAAATCTGATTTCTGGCTGTTGACAGCAAACTATTTTTTAAACCAGAACTGAGTTGTGCCTAAATTTGTATGAATAAATATTTCTTGTTATTTTATTATCATCAGTGAATTTCTGAACACCATGGAATGAAAGCCCTTTAAATTTTCATGTAATTTAAGACATTTTTTCTGTCTTCAGTATCTGTCTTGTACACTGCACTAGATTTCCTGCAGTGGTTGATTGACCTCAGAAAATTGTGTAAACACAACTGAATTACTGCCTAATTACCAGACAAACTATTAAAACTGTTGGGCTTGGGGGTTTTGTTGGATTTTTTTTGTTTGTTTTGCTTTGTTAATGATGAGCAAAATGTTTGTAAAGCCCTGAGCTCAAATCATGAAATACTGAACTGCTCATTTTAGGGAAGTTTAAAGTAAAGTATTCTGGAGGATTTCTTTTAAATTCTTTTTAAATTAAACTAAATTTCAGCTTCACCTTTTCAACTATAGAAATTATTTTCACTTTAAATATTTTCTGTTGGAAGTTTATCTACATTTACCTAATGTTTCCATCAGAAATTCCATGAAATTACAATTCATGATTGCCATCAATAAAAAGTTGCTCCGAAGGCCCTGGCTAACACAGGTAGCTGCAGTCAGCCAGTGGCTGGCTACAGTCAAAATAGGAGCATCGACATAAGCTACAAAGTCCCCTCTCCCTCATCCAGAGCATATTAGAAAATGGGTTTCACTGAAAGACAGATGGCATCAGCCAAAAATGAAAAATATCCCTTGATTTACCCAGCTTTGAAAACCATGTTGTCAGGTCTCAGAACTTTTTTTTTATTTAGGTTGTTAGGTTGAGAAAGGTTGATTGATTTATATTTAGGATTCTGCAAATTCTGCATTTGTTGCAAAAAAAAAAAAAAATCTGAAAACTTGAATCTGTTATGGATAATATCACACATCAGAAGTCCTGATGAGGCAAAGTGAATAATCATGACTTCCTGTAACATAGCCCAGACACAAATTCTGATCAGATTGGCTGGAAAATAATGTAAGATTCCACAGATGGATGAAAAAATGTATTTCATCTGTTTCAAGGTGAAAAAAAGTAATCCACTCTTCATTTCCTGATAGCTGTCTGAACCTCTCCTCTCTAATTTAGTATTGTCTGCTCTGCTACATTTCCATTCAGATCTGAGGATATGCCAAATGTTTCACTCACTGTTCTCATTACACTTACAAAGCTTGGATGCGTTTTACTGAGAAGGGCATAAGAGATTTTTTCTCTTTTTTTCCTTTCTTTTTTTCTTTATTTGTTCTTTTTTTTTTTTTTTTTTCTTTACACAACACAGAGCAGGCACTGTCAGAAAACACAAAATTACTGGGAATATGACTTACAAGAGCCAGTGGAACATATGGAAAAAAGCTGTTGAATAGAAGAAGAATCTAGATTCATTAAATATTCAAAAATATTTTTATCTCTTTTCTTTTCTTCTCTCCTGTCCCAGTTTGGACAGGTATTTCCCAAGAAAGGCGGGAGCCATCCTTGAAATGAGAAATGTGAACCCCCTTCCCTCCGAATTAATAATATTTTGAAATCAAGGGGCTCTCAGGCAAAAGATAGGAAATAGGAATAACAGATCTTTACTAAGTATTT
>VZRX01009224.1:85012-95759 GCA_013398075.1 Notiomystis cincta | reverse complement strand
TTGGGGATTTTTTTTTTTTTTGTAGACCTTTCAATTCAGCAGATTTTTAGTTACTCCTTCAAGATTTTTGGAGCCCTTTCCTATCTGTTGCTAACTAATATAATCTCTTTATTCTAACAATGATTTGGTAGCCAAATTCAGTGATAGGGACAGTATATGTTTCTATTAGGTGTAAATCATAGTATGCCAGATTTATTAAATATTTTGATTTTGAATATTCATTATACTTGTGCCACTTGCATGCTTGAACTGGTTTACTCTTTTATATTTTCAAGTATATGTTTTAGAAGCAGAAAAAATCAATGTTATTCAGTACTTCAGCTGATGGATCCTGGGTTTCTTGGGTATATTCAAAGTGGCAAACCACTTTGCTGGTAACAAGTAATAGTTGGAGGACTTGTCTGTAATGGTTGATGCATAATACATCAAAACATGTTAATAGTATCCAGTGAATGTTGGAATTGATTTCTTGATGTTTGTTTTGAAATCTTATAGTTGAAAAGGTCAGTATCAAGTGATGCTGAGGAAAACCATTCATCTGCTATGGACTTGGTGTTGTCCTAACAGAGCAACAGGCAGCTGTGGGGACTAATGTGCTAGAAGACAAGGCCTGAAAAGCTTGTTTTGTTTTGAAACTTCAAACAGCCTTTGGAAACACTTCTTTGAGAAGTTCTTTTGCCTCATTACATGTGAATGAATAAATGAAGTTTGAACTTGTGGATTAGAAGGGGTTGCTTTAGTGGCAATGTACCTTTTCAGTTTTTCTGCAGCAGTTAGATCTTGCTGATGAATTTTCTATACAATGTTGAAATTCTCTGGAACTTATATCAGCACAGGTTTACTGCAGAATTATGTCCTGGGAAAATAGTACTTTTTATTTTTAAAGCTTGGCTGCTGCTTTGAATACTTAAACAGCTGCAAACATGGACAAGAATACATCACTTCAATTGAAGCATTTGATTTCATGCTGAATTTGAAGACACTCCTGTATCAATGCTTTTTGCACATGGAATATTGAACTTTCTTCTCACCTCTGCATGCCAGCTGGAGCGGAGCTGCAGTTAAATCTTAAGTCATATTTAAAGAGGATGTCTTGGTACAGTTATACATGTGGTTTGGTTAGAGTTTCAGGTTATTTAACTGAGTAGTAGGAGAAGGGTATTTTGCATTGCTAGACAAGCAGATGTGCAAGCCATGTGCTTTCCATCCACCCTTTTGGCAGAAGGAACCAGGAACTAGCATTTCAGCAGCTTCTTCTTTTTTTTTTTTTTTCCCTAGATGAAGGAGATCCTGTCTCCTTCTGCTCAGCCAGCTTGCTTCTCTTGAAGCTTTCTCTTCCAATCTTACAGGTCTTGTGCATGTTCACTGTAGCAATCAGTGTATGTTTACAGCAAGTAAAGAGTTGTAAAGCCTGGGCATGGTAAGTGTATGATATACCTGAAGCTTGAAATGAGGAGCTACAAATGCCTTCCAGAGGAGTGCCTGAGAATGCACTGAGGTGTAATCTTTCAGCCCTCACATGAAACGTAGCTATTATAACATTTGCCTCTGTCATCAAGCACTGCTCATACCCTTGTAGCCTATTGTGAAATTTCAGGTGTCCTTTGATTCAGAGTGGGTAGCTCCACACAAGCACATAATGAACATTAGGAGCTACACCTAGTTATAGCTCAAGCTATTTATGCTGTAGAGACAGACTTTTGTGTCTAGTTGCTGAATTTCTGTACTGGATTCATGCTGGTAATGATGAGGGACTTCCATGTTGGACCAATAGGTGGTTAAGTTTTTAACATTAAGGATTTTTATTATCCTGAAATAGCTGTATTTGATATACTGCTGTAACATCATTAGGATTCTGTTCTTTTTTTTTTTCTGGAATACTTGTCATCTTACTGGAGAAGGTGTGTGCTTTATAAAATGTTGTTCTAGTTGCTGTGGTGACAGTTCTGAGGGCCTTGAAGCTTGGACAGATCTGCAGCTTGCTGTCATGCTTGGTCACTCAGCTGGCTGAAGCATTGTCTGACTAGATGGCTTGATGGTGGAACAGGTTTTAGCAGTCTTCAGTAATTTCTGTGTCTTGGAGGGTGATGACAAGGTTCTGTTCAATAGGATTTAGAACTCTATTTGCAAAATAGAGGCAGGTAATACTCCACTGTTGGGGAAAATTTCAGGACTGCTGTTATCTTAGCTGCTTGAAATGGACTAAATATTTTACATTACTTAGTAAATTGGTCCAGTTACTATTTCTCTGAGTTATTAATGAAGAACAGAGTTAAATATTATAGCAGATTGAGCCCTCATCTTAAAATTCTGCCTTTCTGAAATACACAGAAATAAGTCTTACATAGTATATAGTACAATTTGCATGCTTCTATTAGTAATTTTCTCTCTTAATCTGAAACTAGTGAGGCAGCAGTGAAATAACCACCTTTATTGGGTAGGTGGTATTACTGCTGTCTGTGACAGTGGCTGCTGAAACCCCAAATCCATTGCCTTCTCTCCCTGTTCCATGCTTTAAAACGAAGCTGTTAATGTTTTGTGTGTCACTTCCTCATTTGCATTTTCTGTTCCACTTCCTCTTGCTGCAGACTCTTGCTGATGCATTTTTTCTGAAGTCTTTTACTTCCCTTCGAAACTCTCTTCTATATCCTAGTATTCTCTGTAAAAAAAAAACATGATGAACTTCTGCTTTGTGTCATTTCTAGTAAAACCCAGAGATGCCTTATTTTTAGAGAATGAAATACTTGGAGATGTAAAAAAAAAAGCAAACCCCAACAAACCACAACAAAAACCCTTCCCAGTTGCCACATGCATCCCTGAAGAAGTTTAAAATGGAGGGAAGTAGATGCAAGACATGAAGTGTAAATCCTTGCCAAATGTAAATCCTTCTTCCCTTAGCTGAGTGAACTGCTTACTATCAAATTTCTTTAAGCCACAGAATGTTGTTTTTGGCAGGGACATCAGAAAGAATTTTTTTTCTTTTAAACAGTTGTTGTTTGGAAAACAAGCATATGTTTGGCATCATCATGGATTTCTAAAAGAGGAAAAAGTGATTTTATTTTCAAAACATATAGTAGAACTGTATTTTCAGTGTATTTTTCAGCAGAATCAAATGTTAAATGCTTCTGGAAGCTTAAACATAATAGTGTGTCCATACATTTGGTTGTCAAGGTTGAAACAACAAGCACAGTTAGCCCCGAGGCTGCTAAATGCTAATGCAAGCCTGGCAAGTGTTTTTCTTAGCCAAGTTAGCTGAGGAAGTTAGGGAAGCACATAGGCAGCCTGTAATAATCAAGTTTTTTAAAGCAAATGTAAATGTTGAGGTTCAGGTATAAAAAAATGCAGCTTCATTTTATCATTTTGGTAATGGTGATGTTAACTGTAAGACCTGTGACTCTAAATTTGTAGTTTGAGTGTCCCTGCTATTATTCAACTTGGTGGAATTATAGCTGTTGATGCTTTTGAATATGAAGCATTAGAAAGTACACTGAATTAGGTTTTGTGAACCTAAGGGATGGCAGTCTAAATAGTGAACAGCTTTGATTTGTTGGTCAAAGATAACTTTCTTCATGCCTCATCACAGAACAATAAACGCAGTGTAGAGCAGTCTGGGTTATTCAAACAAGTTTTTCTAGGTTCATTCAGTTATAGGGATAGGCTAAGAAAGGAGAAGAATGACATGCTTTAGCACTGGGTGGGAAACATCAGAGAGATTGAACTGTGAGGGTGAGAAGCATGGGTGTTGAATCTGGAGGAATAAAACCAGTGAATTTAACTGAGGGTTACTGAGAGTTGTTATATTCTCTTTAAGATGTCCAACCTGGTATTTTAGAGCTAAAATACGGAGGAAACCTTCAAACAAAAACTTGTCTGAAATACGAAGCTTGAAGAAAAAGTGTATTTTGGAGACTTCTAAATCCACTTTGAACAAAATACTAAAATAAATGTAACTGTAGGAAGATAAGACTAGAAATAATTGAATTCCACTGTGGATTACTTAATTTGCATTATATTAGTAGTGTTCTCTAAAATATGCCTTCCATACTTTTTTTGCTTGTTTCTGCAGGTGTATAATGAAGTGCTCATCCTCTTTTCTTGTTCAAAGCATATAGGACTTGCTCATTTAAATCAGATTCTTATTGGGTGTTAAAAGAAGAACAAACTTGGCCAAAGTGGGAAGCTTAAGCCGTATGTTTTTCTGTATGCTTGAAACAACTTTTGGTGATTCTAGATATAAAAGAAATGACCTATGGAACAGCTGGCCCATCAGTAGTAGTTTTGTTGTAGAACATACTTATTTACATGTTAACTTGGTAATAGGCTACTCCTAAATAAATGCCTTTCTCAAAGGCAAAATATCTCTATACTGTTGTTATACTTGAAAATGAGGTAGTTGTGAAAGAGTAGAATCTTGAAAATGTTGGGGGCACTCACCTCTTTAAAAAAGAAGTGTGATTCCCATGGTAATCTGCAACAAGATTTTCTAAAATAACAAAGTCAGTATGCGTCTGCACTGTGCAGAAAGAAAAACAATATTATTTGGGATCAGATGATAATTTTAAGTGGTACACCATGGGAGGCTTTGAAAAAAACCCAACGAACCCCAAATATCAACAAAACCCTCCAGACAAACAAGGTTCCATTCCTTCTTGGATGATCTGTTTTAGTTCATTGTACTTGATGCAGCATTTGCCAGGGGTTTCATAACCGGCAATCCTATGAATGGTCAGCTCAAATGATTGTGGTGCTTACCCCTCCTCAGCCCTTGTTGGTCTTAGAGGTCACATCTGAAGAGCTACATGAGTATTTCAAACCAAGGTCGGGTGTGGTAGAAGAGTAAAGGCATCAAGTTCTGGATCGGGTGTGGCTTTACTTGTGACCCTGCACCACCTGCAGTGCATGTGCTTGTGCTCTTTGAACAAAAGCTTAATACATTGAATATCAGTAGTTTTAATTGAGCCTTCTTGTGTGGTTGTGTTTTATTCCTCTACTGCTCTTTTGCCAGCACCAAGCAGCTCTTATGTGAAAAGGGAGAGAGGAACCCATGTGTCACAGCTGTGCAGCTCTGGCCCTGCCCTCTGGGAAGTGGAGTTCTTACTTTTCAAAGTATTGTGTGGTATCTGCTTTTTTATATAGAGGTGGGAAGCGGTGGATTTGAAGCTGTGCCAGGTTTCTTGCTGTCTCTTCTCTCTTCACATCCCAAAAGGAAGTGGTCAGTAATAACCAGAATATCTGTGTGCTTCCATTTCCAAATATAAGCTACACATTGTGCTGGAGCTGTCAGCTGCTGCCTGGGCAGGCATGGCATTGCCCTGGGACATGGCATGTCTTCTTTCCTATGATACATCCTGTGCCTGCACTCATGCCTACATAGGGTTAAACAGAATAGCTGCTCTTCAAATGAAAGAAAATCCTTGCATGTTTATTTGCAGCCCATGCCTTTCAGTTGCCACATTTAATGTTTTTTTTTTGTTTGTTTTTGTTTTTTTCCCCCCAAAAGTCAAGATATTTTGCATCTTACGTGATATAAATCTGTATTTAATTACTGGAAATCTAAATTATTTATAGTTATCAAAATGTTAATAGAGGAAGGCAAAAATGAAATGGGTATCTTCTGGTTGTTGGAAAACTGAGGAAGGGATGCAGACAGGAAACGAATCCAGAATAGAATAATTTACCTGCAGTCACATTATTAGAGGAATCTGAGATGTATATATTCTATGTATGTATTAAGTAATTTAGGTTTTCTTTGTGATCATGTTGTATCTTAGTTACTGTTTCTGAGTCTCTTAATGGAAACTACTTGGTAAGGTTTTTTTTTTGTGGCAGTTGACTGCCTCTTCTTCATCCCTCCAGTAGAAAATACTAAACATGTCTGTGAATGTCATAGTGAAGTAATCTGAGGGATAGGATTTATTGAATTTATGGGAATATGTAGTGGGAACAGGTGAAACTAGTCTCTTTAGTTAGTATCAACTGTGTGGTGTTGAATCTGATGGTGAGGCAGTAGATGACCTGGATGGGTTATGTGATTAGGATAATGAAGTTGATACTTTTTATTACCCATATTAAAAAAGTATTTTAAAATTCCCTTTAATGAAAACGGGTCTTAATTAAAACCATAAAAATCTCATGGTAACAGCAGGCATGATAGTCTTAAGCCACTTCAGCCTTCTTTTCAAAGGAAAAAGTGTACTGTATTTCACATACTTCTGGATTTCTGGTGATTTGTTTGATTTTCCTAAACAGCTAAGCTCCTCTACACTGTGTGAGATTTGAGGTCACAGATCCATGCAAAACTGCTTTAGTTTAACTGGCTTATACATAAAAATGATAATAACAAAAAAGACCCAAAAGAAACAAACAAAACTGCCTGTCTCATTTGGTCCTTTGAAAACAGGAGGAGGGAGAGAGGAAAGACCCTAGAGAAACTGGGATAGACCTGAACCATGTAGTTAATACTAGAGTTTGCCAGTTTCTTTCAAGAATAGCTTTCCAGCTGGGATGTATAGAATGGAATAATTCAATACATAAGTTTCACCTGGTAAAATGCTTTCATTTCTCTTCCCCTCTTCTGACCTTCCTTATTTCTTTACCTAATAATATCCTTGATTGAACCCCATAGGTCAGCTGTAAGGAGTGAGTGCTTAATCCCATTGAGTTTTAATTTTATAAATGGTAGCTCTTTAATGATTAATCTGTATGATACCTATGTCTGTTTGAAAACAATTTATATGCTTTTTGAGACCCCCACACTTTTCACAAATATCTTCCAGTCTGTGTCTTAGGGATGAGATACACTGGTTTTATGTATATAGAGAGATCCGTATCTGTAGGTACACAAGGCTTTATAGTGAGAACTAAACTATAGCATTAGCTATGTGCATACCTCATTGTGTGCATTTGGGAGAGGGCTGTTTATAAGAACAGAATATTTCAGTTGGAAGGGACCTACAGCCATTGTCAGTCCAACTGCCTGACTGCTTCAGGGCTGACCAGAAGTTCAAGCATGTTGTTAGAGACATTGTTCAAGTGCCTCTTAAATGTTGTCAAGGGTTGAGGCATCAACCACCTTCTGAGAAGTCTGTTCAAGTGTGTGACCTCCGCCCCCTTCTTGCCCCCTTGGCTTCCTGCTGTCCAGCCCGAGCCCTCCCTGGTGCAGCTTTGAACCATTCCCATGTATCCTGTCACTGGGTCCCAGGGAGAAGAGCTCAGTACTTCCCTTTTCCCTTCCTCAGAAGATGTGGAGAGCAGTAAGGCCATCACTTAACTTGTGTTTCTTCAAACTGGACAAACACTAAATCCTCAGCCACTCATCACAGGACCTCCTCCCAGCCCCTTCTCCAGCTTTGTTGAGCCCCTCTCAACATGTTCAAGCACCTCCACTACTTTCTTAAATTGTGTAGCCCAGAACAGCTGACAGTCCTTGAGGTGAGGCCTCACCAACACTGAATGCAGGAAGTTGAAGGAGATGATTTTCCACTTTTGCTTCGCCCTTGGGAGATGCCACTTGCAGTGCTGCATCCAGCTCTGAGGCCCCCAACCTTTGTGGATGTGGACATGTTGGAGCAAGTTCAGAGGGAGGCCATGAAAATAATCAGAGGGCAGTAGCACATCTCCTGTGAAGACAGGCTCAGAGAGCTGGGGCTGTTCAGCCCTGTTTTGTGACAGGACAAGAGAGTGACGGCTTTATACTGAAAGAGGGTAGGTAGGGAGAAATTCGTACTCAGAGGATGGTGAGGCACTGGAACAAGTTGCCCAGAGGTGTTGTGGACTCCCCATCTGTGGGTGGGATGTGGCTCTGTGCAATGTGGGATAGTGGAAGGTGTCTCTGCCTGTGGCAAGGGAGTTGGAACAAGATGATCATTAAAATGACTTCTAACCTAAGCCATTCTGTAATTCTGTGAAGAAAAGCCCTGAACATGATTGTTTTTAATTCACCCCTAGTAGTCACTTAATCATCTCCCACAAGTCCACTGTGGTTTTTTGGACCTCTTGCTATTTATGTACTTTAAAAAGCCATTTAAGGGGTCATAAAGCAGTTCCCAGTGGAAGCAAGCTTTGTATCTCAGTTGTGGTGTTTCAACAAAGGATATGGCCTCTTAGAAGGACATAATAAGAGGGAAGGTGAAATTTTTTCCATCTATGCAGCTCTATACCACAAAACATCATTCTGTCTGGTAGGGTGAAGGATGTACCTTCTATTCTCCAGACATTAAATCTGAGTGCTCTTACATTTTTTCATTTCTCTTTCACCACTAAGCTGTAGGGAATTAGCCATGGAGTATGTGAGTGGTTGCTTTCAGCTAGATCCAGATGTAATAATATGTCTTGGCCCTGAATGGGGTGTGCTAGAGAGAGCAGCTGCTTGCTTGATCCAGGCTGTGACCATCTGCATAATTCTGATTCCATGGAACTGAAGTTAGCTGTCAGCTACAGCAGTGCTGGGTCGTTTAGTAGGACCTTGGTGCTGCTTCCTTCCTTCATAGATGTAATATTTTTTCTCCTTTTTAAAAATCACATCACTTCTGTTTAATTTCCCTTTTTTCCTGGGTGTTCTGGAGCCTATTAGATTTCATTTATCAATCTTGAGGTGTCTTGTTTTACTGGTTTGTGTGTGTGTATATATGGCATGTTTGGCTAATGCTTTTCAGTGGGGTTCTGTGGCCTGTGCTGATTGATGCTTCCCTCACTCTGCCACTTCTCGCTAACATTGTGAAATTGCAGGGTACAAGCAGCGTGGCCCTCTACTATTTCTAGAGAAGTATGAGTAGAGAAAATTTTAAGTTTTGTCCAGCAAAAGGTGAAATCTGGTATTTGGTTTGAATGTCAGCTGTTAATGACCTGACAATATTTTTGGATTGATACCAAATTCAGGTACTTTAATGAAGCATTTAACTTGAAAGTCCCATCACTTAGCCTTGGACTAATCCCCTTAAGGAACCAACAGGTTTTCTGTCTGGAGTACTTAAATAAAGCATCTGTCTAAGTGTTCATGCTTTATAGCAGTGTCTGCTAACAAGAAGTGAGGTGGAATGTTCCAGAAAGTAGAATTTAAGGGACCTTTATATTTTAAGAAACATATTCTTAAATATTGGTAATTGAAAAACTGTGCGATGTAATGCTGGTGGGTAACAACTGAAGTTGCAGAGATGCTGTCTGCTGAGGATGACCCATTTTTAGTATTGTTACATGAGCATGGGGATCCACTTGAGTAAAACCATCAGTGTTCCTTTTGTGAAGCATTAGGGAGACATGTCTATGGGCTGGGAGTGGATCTAGGAGGGAGGTCTGTGCTCTTCTGGAGAAGAATGCAGGGCTGTATTGAGAGGAGTAGGCTGGTACAGAAGACTTGTACTGTGATATTAGGATTGTTACTTTGAAGAATTTAGGGATGGTGAATACTGCCAGCAAACCTTTTCAAGTTGTTGAAAGCATTTTGATATTGATACTCCATCTGAAATCTGTTCCTTCTCAGAGGTATTGGCCTTTTTTCTTTCCTAGTGGTGGAAGAACACTTTATTTTTGGATCAAAGATAAGAGAGCTACTTCCTGTCTGTTGTGATTGGTACTAGTAATGTGTAGTATAACCTTTGTTTGGCTTCATTTGCAGTAAGAGTCAGTGCTGACCATTAAGAAGAGAGCGGCAAGCTGCTTGTGGCAGAGGTGATAAATGTAGGGATGGTCATGCTTCTTAACAGCAAAGAATGTCTGACAAACCACTGCTGTTACCAGCTGGCTCATAGGCTCATCAGCTGGCTTTTGTAGATTGCAAAGGCTCTGAAGAGCAAGTGTTTAACCTCAGATAAATTCTACTGGATGTTTAGGATTTTGCAAGCCTGCTGTTTTGATGGGTTTCCTCTGTCCAGTACTGAAGGACTGCTATACTCAGTCAAGTAGTGAATATTTGTGCCATAATCCAGTGAGTGAAAAGGAAAAAAAGAGACACCAAGTACTCCACACAGGTTGGATATTTTTAATTTATCTGCCTGTGCTCTAAAGAAAAACTTCAAGAGCTTGAACTTGTTTGTTCTTTGCAGGGAATTGGAAGCAAAGGACACACTGGGTGCTGTGACTAAGTCTTGACTGTCAGAGTGGTTCTCTAGAAAATGCAGAGCAGGAAATTGTCTCTTGAGGGCTTGTCAAAGGGCAGATTGCTCTCTGCACTCTAAGTACAGTGTTTACCCCACCTAATTTCTCATTTCTGGATGCTGTGGAGACTCAGGACTAGAGCAAGTGAATCTTTAATTAAAGACCACCTGGAAAACATGAGCTGTCCTGTCTTTATGCTGTTCCTATTCTGTGCCTGAATTTAAGACTGGGGTGTGGAACAAGTCTAGTTTAAAGATCAGAAACCTTTTAAGTTGTCTTGATCAATCTCATGAAAGCTGCTCAGGATGTGCTACTGAGAGGCCCCTTAGTTTTAAGTAATTGATTGTAAAGCCCCCATCTCACTGTAGAAATAATTTAAGATCATGGGGGACCTAACCACTAATTGATGTGTGGTTCTACTCTTTGAAGACTTCAGAACCTGTCTGGGTTTTCCAAATGTGTATTGCATAATTACAGTAGTTTCCAAGACTGAATTTCATACTTTTGAGTACATGCATGAATTTAACAAGGCAAACCAGTACTGAAGTTTTAAACCACTTCCTTTTTTATGTGTATGCATTGGTAAAGTAGTTACTTGAATTCAAACTATAGTGGTAAGCTTTGGATCTCCATATATGAAAGCATGTTTTAGAAA
>VZRX01009224.1:0-84916 GCA_013398075.1 Notiomystis cincta | reverse complement strand
TGAAAGCATGTTTTAGAAACCCTCCCCCCCACCCCGGAAAGCATACATCAAAACAAAATCCTTTTTTCCACCATTTTCATGATGACCTGCCATTTGGATACTTTTAATCCTCAATCTGTGTAAAAGTTATGTCTTGTATTAAATCCTTTATTTTTTTTCCTGTGGATTTCTGAAGTAATCCTCTGTGTGCCATATAACTTGTTCTTCAAATTGCTTGCCTATAGTGTCCTCATTTGTAGGAGTTTTGTTTAGAAAGCTTTAAAACATTGTTTTTAAACAAAATTCAGCTGGATGTAAATTTCTTACCAGAAGTCAGTGTTACACATTCTGTATGTCTGAATTCTTATCCTGTTGAAACTGTTTGGTACTTTCTGTAATTTAGTCAGTGAATGCATCAAATGGGGTACTTGACAGAGGAGTCAGTGATGTCCTTGTAAGAATCTTTCTATAATGACTTTTGTTGTTGGCTTTGTTTTGGTTTTTTTTTTCCTTCCCTCTTGGGGATTTCATGGGAAAGAAAGAAAGAATCCCTTCAAATGTGAATGTGTTTTCACAGTTGTGGCAGTAGATAGGGATTGCTGGTCTGTTAGTGATGTACCAAAACATTTTCCTTCCTGTATCTCATGTTGCATTTTCATCATAGCTATGTATCTTAAATGCAGAACACATAGAGAGTCCAGCATTTTTTCTCTGACTTATCCTGGGCCTTTTTCAATGTTCTACTTAAAAAAAAAAATCAAAAATCTAATTACAGAGAAAAGATCTAAAACTGCTTTACATTGGCCAAGTCTTGATGTTTTTATTTAACCAGGTAAGGATTTATACTAGAATATATATCAAGATGGTGGATTTGATTTCATTTCACTGTGAAAGCTGAGAGTCGTCCTCACTCTGCGGTAATTCTCAGCTTTCTTTCCATTCCTGTATAGGTCATATATTGTCCTCTGAGTGAGGAGTTCTTTTATCACAGGATGGATTCAGGGCTCCTGTTCATGTAGTGCAGCTCTGCAGATGGTGTGTGATGTAAATGATGGAATTGATAAACTGCAGTGTATGGACAAAAACCTGTAGCTAATGTGGGGAACTGAGAACTTTGTAAGGTGCCTTTGCTGCAGAGGTTAATGTGATGTGTAAATACATACTCAGCCACCCTGCTAATACTAGAGGGTTTAAGATCTATATAAAGTTCCAGTCACCTTGTACTACAAGTGTTCTATGATGTCTGTTCTGTAGTGTTTTTAATGTAGTACTGTTTCTAAAAATCTAAATCTCAACAGTAAATCTGAAGCAGATTTACTGTTTCCTGAGCCACAGGCATCCTTAAATCACTGCTGGTTGAAGTCACTTAGAGAGTCACAGAATAGCCTGGGCTGGAAGGAATCCTAAAGAACACCTCGTTCCAATTCCTAGACCAGGCTGCTCAAAGCCCCATCCAACCTGGCCTTTGAACGCTTCCATAACTTCTCTGGGCAACCCATTCCAGTGTCTCACCACTCTGAGTGAAGAAGAATTTATTTCCAGTATATAACCTAAACATACCCTCTTTCAGTTTAAAGCCATTCCTCCTTGTATTTTCATTACATGTCCAGTAAAAAGTCCATCTCCAACTCTCTTGTTGGTCTCCTCTTGGTACTGGAAGTTGATATAAGGTCTCCATGGAGCCTTCTCTTCTCCTGGCTCCTCTGTTCAAAGGACAAGGTGCTCTACCCCCTCTGATAATCTGATAATCCTTCTTCAGCAGGTCCACATCCACCTTGTGTTAACTTAGGCTAATAGGATTCTGTCTGATATAATTTAGTTGGGATTGTGAAGCTGTGCTTGAAAGGCACTTTCCCTGTATAGTACACCCATCCTGGTAATGAGAACATGAATGAGTTATATGTGTGTGAGCCTTTATAATGTGTTTCTTCAAAACAGTTTTTTCTCTAAGCACATAAACACTTAAGTGAGGACCAAGCCCTTGACAAACTGGTAGATTTTGCTATCAAATTATCTAGAGGAAAATATTTTATTTGGAATAGATGGTTACTGCACCAGCACTTAGTGGAATCAAGGTTTGGGCACCTTAAAGCTCTGATATTCTGAGGGAGGGTGAAAGAAAGTGAGAAAGGCAGGTGGTGACAGTGAGCAAGCAGGACTTGCTGTCTTGGCTTTGAGAAATCTGTGTGGTGACTTTAACAGTGTCTTGTTCTTCTAGATGCGTTCTCTTTCTTATAAATCCTGGTTTATAATTTTGTCCTTGAGATAAAGAAATTTTTTTTCTCTTGTAAATTTTAATTGTCTAAAATAATTAGGCAAAAAAATGCATAGTAGCACCCTTTAAAAATGTTAGTAATATTAGCCTCCTATAAGCAAGTGATGTGTTTTACAAATCATTGTTATATAGTTCCTGCAGGAAGGGCATTTATATCTTAACCGCACAAAACCTTAATTTATAAAAATTTAGTATAAGACTAAATGTTAATCTATAAGTCACAATGTTGTCTTGATGCTAGGAACTGTAATATTTTCATGGAAACATCTCACTACTTAATTTTTGCAAGAGATTCTCATTGCTTTTTTTAGTCTGTTTTAGTGAGTTTCTGTTCAGTATTATTTAATATGCTGTGAAGAATCTTAGAGGGATTTAAACCTGCTGTTTTATTGTGCATTACTGTAGGCCATTATATCATTTTTCCATCCCCACAGTCTTCAAGTGAGTAAATGTTACTTTCTCTGCAGATATTTCTATTCAAAAATTGATTATAAAACACAAACTATTTTGTTACCTTGAAAAAAATTAAGCTGTAACATGAAATATTTAGCACAAAACAGTTAAAATTGTCTGAATTCTACTCATGTGTATCTTATAAGGGGTTTTTTTTTTAGCTGACCACTGAACCAAACCCCATTTTAATGCATATTTTAAATTACTCTCTTACTGAAAGACTAAGTTAGATTTGTCTTTGTTTGCAGAAAAAGCCATCTGAGTGTGCTAGGAAGTTAGAGAACCAGCTGTCTTCTCAAATGTGTAAACAGCACGGATATTCTGCGCTCCTCTTTAAATGGTAAGTTGTTCAAGAGAGCTCTTACTGAACATTCCTTGTCCCTTTTTGCATTTGTGTGAATCTATTACAAATAGCTTTGAAGACTGTGATAAGTCCCTTGAACTGAAGACCAGCGATGAATTTTGCAAACTTGTCCAGAAGGTTTTGAGTTAGCCTTGGGAAGGAGGTTTATATTTTTGTATTAGGCCCTGAAACAAATGTCAAAAGCATTGCTAACCCAGGAGACTGGTAGCATTTAAATACTAATCTTATTGTGTAGAAAACCAAAATAAATTTACTTTATTCATGGTTGTTCGTGAGATATTGGATTTATAAATTTGCATCTGTTAATTACTTTTACCCTGTATAATCTGTACTTTGTTGATGTATTGTCTAAGAGATTTAAACTAAATCTGCTGAGGTTGAATGTTTGTTTGCCTCAAAGTGCAACGGATAATAGAAGATTTATATTTATTGATATTAAACTAGCAGTGTGGGGAAATATCCCTCTGCCCCCAATCTGTCTCAGCTGCCACAGTCAACACCAGGAACTTTTAGATCAGGACACTGTTGCGTGGCTGGAAGAATAGCACTTCCCTCGCTGGGTGACATAAGAGGTGGGAGGCACTCAGGGGTGCTTATGAAGGACTGCTGCCGAAGTGCAGACAATTTTGTTGCAGTAAGTAAAGCTGGTAAGTGTGTGTGTGTGCGTATATTTACAAGGAGCTGCAGCTTGTTGGCTTCTGCAGTGGGAGAGAGAAAGCTTTTGAGCAGGGGAAGAAGCTGAAGAGCAGGTTTGTTGTTGTTCTTTCTGAGAGGGTGACGTTACAAGTAGTATGAGCTACTTGTAGGAGAGACTCTTTTCTTCCTTCATTGCACACCACAGTGCTGCCTTTGGCAAAAACCACTGCCAGCCTTGCTTCAAGGTCTCTGAAAACCAGTAAAGTATGCAGCAGTGCTTTAGGAGACTGTTGTTTAGGATGATGTTCTTCTGTGTCCTAGAGCTGACTCTGTCTATAACCCTGGCTATGAGCCTTTGTCACACTTCCCCCTCAGCTGAAATTTGCTTATGCTTATTTCAGTTTTGAGTTCTGAGTCTACGCTTGATGATACTCAAGATGCTTATCAGCATATATGTTCTGAAAGAGATTGCACTTTAGGAAAAAGAAGAACACTGGAAAATATGTTCATTCAGAATTTCAAGTAGGAAACTGTTTTGAGGAATGAAGGAATCAGGAAGCAATATGGTGCATGCAGGAATGGGAGAGTTCCAGCAACAGCCTTTGAAGGAGAAAGGTGAAAGAAAACCCAGTCTTTCCCCCTTTACCTCTTTTGCATTACCCATTAAATGGTAAGGTAAATCAATGCTTACATACTGAAATTGTTTGGAAAAAAGATCTCTTGCTGTAAATGTCAAAAGCAGAGGATGTGTTTCAGGGAAAGTAAGTAGTCTGCAAAAAGAGAAAGGGTAAACCAAATGGACATATCCAAGATTGAAAATGTGCTTCATTACTAGATTATTAGATTAGCATATTGCTTATTATTTAATGAAGCGATGAATGTTACAGTGCTATTACATTTCAGTTGCATTTCATGCTGAATGGAAACATCACTGCTTTTATTCGTGGGAACCTACAGAATTTAGTTACTACTGGAATATGAACCTTGGTTTTGGAATATTTTACCTAGGTTATATTCATAAAACTTCAAAAATTATTTTGAGATACTTGCTGTTCATTCTCAGTGTAGTTTTATCAAATATTTTCTGTTTCTTTGTGCACTTTAACTTTCATGTAGAGTTTAATTGAAGTGTCTAGTGTTTAATCTGGAGTTCAATGAAACTGAAGAGTGTATAAAGACAGTGCTGAACATAATTCAGGCTGAAATAATCAGCCTTTAAATTTTTTAAAAAAATATTAAAACCTAATTCTAGTAAACAAATTCTAATTTTTGGTTGAACATTGATCATACATGTATCACAAACATTGTAACTGGGCATACAGTTTGGAGACTACCTGATCAATAAAATGAGAAACTTGTAGTTAAAATAATGGTTGATTTCTACAGAAATGGAATATTTTTTCTTTTTAAATTTCTATTGAAAGACTTTCACTTGCAAGTCATAATAAAACACTTAAATGGCTTAATTCACCTATTCTGCATGCATTACAAGGCATTTGAATTTGAAATTAAGTCACTCATTCTGTCACTTGGATTATATTTGTGCCTTGTCTTGCTTCTCTGGGTTTCCTACTGTGTTTTGCTAATATAAATGCCCCCCCCCCGAACTGTCAGGTTGAAAAAAACCACTATATTAAATGTTTATAGAAGTTGCTGATTGCTTAAAATACCATCCTGTATAAGTAGCATGCACTAGCTTTTTTAAACTTCTCTTATAAACCTATAACACTACAGCACAAAATGTCTTCCACAAAGAAAGTTGGAGAGAGTGTAGTCAGGAATGAAATACCAGATGCAGGGCTTGGGAACCACCCTTGATGCTTACCAGCCCCAGCTGTCAATAGTAGACTACCAGAAGAATTCTTTTGTCATCACATATGAGCAATTCTAAGAAATACACCTTTACACTTAGTTTGGTAGACAAAAATACTGCATATTCACTTACATGTTTTGGAAAAAGATGTTAAAATTATGCTTGTGATTGCTGTGTGGATAATACTCTTCCTTTAGAAATTTCTTTATAAATACTTTTGCTAGGGAAGCAACTTGGATATTTTTAGTCAGGGTTAAACCAAACTTATATGCCAAGACTTTTGCCTGTGCTGTTCAACTCTTCAGTCCTGTAACTTGTATCCTTTCATCTTTATGGCTGCTAAATTATAGAATTATTTAGAAACTTAAATTTTTGTTTTAAACCAAACCATTAAGAATAGTTCCCTGAAGGAAAAAAACTTTTCAGAATGGGGCAGAATGAATATGAAAAGTAGGTTGGGCAGGGGAGAGATAGTCTCTGGAGAATGGTCGAAGGTTTTTGGACTCCTTGACCAGCCAAAACTGCAGATCACTAATTGCATAGCAGTAGATGGGGGGAGAATAGTAGGACAATGTCTTCCCAATAGTCTCCAGAAGGTGGAAAAATACCTATAAGGAAGGCAAAAGTATTGCAGAATTCTTGCATTACAAACGGTAAAGCCAAAATGAGGTGGAACTGGTTTTGGGAGAGACTAACTTAAAACATGACAGAGAAGTGATCACAAATTTCAGTCTTGAGGTACCTGCATTTTCAATGAGCTTTTCTTGTTTTCTGTCTGATTTTGATGTTCAGAGAGGCTGAATATTTGGGCTTAGCTCTTGCCTGTCTGAGGTTAAACTCTTTTCAGTATGCACTTATTTAAATTTTGGAATCGACTGCATGGAGTTGAATTAAATTGCAGCTTGGCAAAATGGGTTTGATGTTAGCAAATTTCTTCTCTTTGTGCATTAAAACTGGCGTCTGCACTGTGAGAGCCTTAGCACGCTCATCACATATAGAAATATTCTTTGTTGTCACTGTCTGAGGCTGGGAAATTTTCATTTCTGCAAATAAATGCAGTCATTGGCCTCTTCTCTGAACTTTTCTGTGATTGGCATCATAATAACTTCCCTCTGAATTATGCAGCTAGTGCACAGGGATGTGCTTGAAGATGAGGTTTAAATCTTGGTTGCCTGTGCAATGATTAAATAAATCAGTTTCTAAATTTAACTGATGTAGTTAAATTACTTCTTGAACTGTGTGTAGATTAGTCTCTAATGGCTTGATTTTTTTCCATATGTGCTTGTAGTCTCTGTAGAGTTCATTGATTATTTTAAAGGTGTAGTTAAGAGCAATGCAAGTATTGATAGATTTGTTATGTAATTTGGTGGGGCGTATGGAAGATCTGTGTAACTGTAGAAAACTTTGAGAGTTGGAGTCAGTGTGTTTTGTGCCTACAGTTACCCTGTCAGTCCATAAAAAAAAAATTGTCTCCAGTCACAACAGGTGCTTGGTTTGATGTAATTCTCAACCTCAGGAAGGGTGCCAACAACCACAGCGTTGCCCACTGGAGCCTCATCACAGAGATGGCAGTAGCAGTCCTTTTTCTGTTTAGCAGCCAGCTGGTCACAGCTGTAGTTAAGAAATCTATTCCTCTTGTATTGTTGGATCTCATCAGCTCAGTGGGTTTTAAACTAATAATTGCATTTCGCAGAAGATTTTATCACCAGTATAACAGCAACAGCAGTGCTGTGAGGGAGGCAAGTTTAGAGTAGGTTCACTTCAGAATTCTGCATCTTTCTTTGTTTCTGTTGTTTATTTAAAGAAAAACAAAAGCATCCTGGACATTAACATTCCAGGATTTAATTCCATCCCCCACCCTCCATTGTTTTCACTTCAACATGTTTAGGTTCAAAAGCTACTTACTAGTGTTAAAAATGAATATCTAGGAAATCTTTTTGTTCAAAGCAGTTTAATGATAGGAAATATACTGAGTGTTTGGGTCCAGTATGCAATATATTTTGAAGCAAACCCAAGGCAAAGTTCAGTGCTAACCATTGTGGAACTGGAAGGGTGAAAATAATCAGTTGGGTTTTTTAGAAATATGTGCCTTAATCGATTTCAAACTGCTTTCTTGAAGTTTACAAGAGACTGCAGTGTTCATCAGTATCTAGGTGGCTGCCCTTTCTTTTTTCAATTCAGGAATAAAATTAAAGCCTATTTCATCAATACTCATTGCAGTCTTTTACTTGTAAATAAAACAAACTTTTAAAGCTTCCTCATTTTTTAAGTGCAGTTTATGTATTTCATAGAATGGATTAGATTCGAAGGGGCAGTGGGTCATCTGGTCCAACCTCCTGCTCAGGCAAGGCCATCTTGGGGCACATGGCAGAGGGTTGTGTCCAGATGGTTCATGAATGTCTCCAGTGAGGGAGACTCCACACCCTCTCTGGGCATTCTGTTCTGGTGTGTGGTCACTGCACAGAAAAGAAATTCTTTCTCATGTTCAGCTGGAACTTCCTGTGCATCACTTCCTGCTCATTGCCTCTTGTCCCGTTGCTTGGGAGAAGAGTCTTCAATATAAAACAGACTGCCCTTAAATTACCTGGTTGCAGCTATAAGGTGGCTTCAGCTATGCATTAAAACAGTTTAAAATGAGGCATTAATGGCTCCTTACTCTTAAAAAATAGAGCACTGACTCTTTGCAGATAGCTGCCTGATCTGTAGCCTGTCAGCATTTAGTAAGGGAGGTGCCTTCTCCTTATTGTCTGGAGAGAAGCAGCATTTATTTCTGAGGATTTGTGGAAAGAGTTGTCTGCTATGGGATGTGTCAGAAGAGTTTTCATATTCAAATAAGAACACAGCCTTTGAATAGGATGTTTACCCTGATGTAGGAGGGGAATTTGGAATGTCTCTGGTGGGTGGATAGGAAAGGGGGGAGGAGCAAGTACCCAGTCTCATTCTTTTAGTTACTGGACTCTTGTCTGAGAGTAAGAAACAGTCTTTAAATCTGTCTCTGAATAGTAAACAGTTTCAATAACAATTAAAAAAACGGTTTGTACCAAATAGTTTGCTTGTTGGCAAACAGCAGATTGTAAAACTGTAGGGGTGAAAGGGTAGTTGAAAGGATTAGTTTATATCTCTCCTTGTAGTTACTAATGCCTCCAACTCTTTTTGGACCAGCTGGCAGCTTGCGAAGTAATAGTGAGGCATGGCATTGCAGAAGTGAGGTATGGAGAGCAGAGTCCAAGTTGTAGAGGAAAACAGCTGTAGGGCATGTATAGGACACAAATCTTGGTTACTGTGTTGGCAGCTGGAGTGGAGAGTGTGCACAAGCAGTGGTGCTGGATGGGAAGGAGGAGATAAACTGCTATCAGAAGGAATCCTGTAAAGGAGGAGAAGGTTGGACTGTAGCTCTAAAATGTGGGCTGAGCATCTTATCATCAGTATAAAACTGAGGGACTTTAGGTGTTTAGCTGTGAAATGCTGAGAGATGCAATTGGGAAATATAACTGTAATCAGTTCAACATGAAGTCTACTTGTGTACCTTTTATGACTGATGATTAATAGAAACAGGTAAAGAATTGTTCTGTTCTCTATGAATTACAAGATCAATTTGGATTAAATTTGGATTTTAGATTAAAAACATAGAGAGAATGGTTCCTTAATTTTTTCTAATGGTTTGTCCTTGATCCTGTCTTAGTCCCTTGGAAAAGAAAAAAGGGACCTTCACAATTTACCAGAAGCTAAGGGCAGCTACTTTTCTTGAGGTGTGATGGTGCCTTTCATCAGATAGGTGACTTCTTGTTCCTGAGAAGAGGATACGTATTTTTGTCTTGATTTGCTCTCCATGCTCCTGTGTCAGAGTACTGTGTATTTATTAGAAAAGTACATGTTTAATATTTCGTTCTTTAAAAATAGGTTTGGTCTTAAATATTTGAGTATATGCTGCTTGTTTCTTTTTCTAAACAAACCACAGAAATCAATGTATACTAGGTTCACTAAAAGCATGTTTTTGAGAAAGAAATGGAAAGGATACAGATATAAACTACTTATGTGGCTAAAAAAATAAGCAGAATTTGTGATGCACACAGGGGATATCTCTTCTGTTGAGTAAATTTTTTGTTGATCTACTCAGAGTTTGCTGGGATGTCTATGTGGTTTTGGGAAATGTGGCAGCAGAAAGTGACCGAAAATTGCAAGAGCTTTGAGCTCTTGAGTGTTACTGGTTTGTGTTCCTACCAGTAGGGTGGACTGGGAGTAGAGAGAATGACTTCTGAGTAGCAGCTGCAGGTAGTAAGTGTAGGCTTGGGGAAGAGGGAACCTTATTGCTGCCTACAATTTCCATGTGAGGGGGATGGAAAGGGAGGTGCTGATCTAGCCTGTGTCAGGTGTCCAGTGACAAGATGCAAGGGAATGACATAAAGCTGTATCAGGGAAGTTTAGATTGGATGTTAGGGAAAGGTTGTTCTCTGAGAGTAGTGGTCAAGCACTGGAACAGGTTCTGCAGGGAAGTGGTTGTGACCACAAACCTGTCAGAGTCCAAGAAGCATTTGGACAACACTCTTAAGTACCTGGATTAACTTTTAAGTTGCCCTGTGTGGTCAGGAGCTGAACTGGACTGAACTATCCTCACAGGTCCCTTCCAACTCGGCATATTCTATGACTCAAGTAAAATTCTTTTAATATGACAATATTGGTGCCATTTCTTGTAGGAAGCAGTTGCTAGTCTTTCAGGTCTTGTTACCTAGTTGCTTGTGCTTAGCTTGCTGTTCACCTGCACAACTAAACACTGTAGCTGGTTATGAAATGGAAGTTCAGCTTGAATTGCTTTGTTTGTTGTGTTTTTCTTCTTTTGTCCTGAAGCAGATTGAGTGCTCTCACTATTGCTTCCATGCTCTCAGATACAAGAGTAGTAATTCCATAAAATGCTTTGACTTCTTTCCTCTGGTTTAGATTTTTGCTGACTTCCAGTCTCATTCCAACATGAGAAGCAGCTCAGCCAGGCACAGCAGCTATAATAGCACAAATGTTGAAACAGGAATGGGAAAAGAATCCATTTAATTAAATCAAGGGATGGTTGGCTCGCAGCTGTCTTAAAAAGCACAACTTCAAGTGGAGCAGATCTTAAGGCAATGACTGGGTTTTGCTTCTGAGAAGGAAACATAACTCTTCTTGTGGTTGTAACATTTGTTGCTAAGTATTGACCTGATCTAGGTCCAATTTCTGATTCTTCTACAGGCCTTGATGACGTGGACCAGCACACAAGTGGCTTTGTGCCTCTCAGCAGTATAATTGAGATGCTGCTTCTTGCCTTTCTCATGTTTGGAGAGTAAATTTAATGTCAGAGTGTACAGATATTATAGGAAAGCAGGTGTTAGGTAACCTTACTGTAATAGGCTTGGTGATGCTCCTTGGCAGTTATAGCCTTGCTAGATTTAGGCAGTCTGTTCCTCTTTCAGTGGATTTTAGTTGGTTCTATTGCCAGGATTTTGCTGCATGTTTGACTGCCAGTTAGTAAGGAAGATGACATCCTTTCCCAAGGATTGGCTGGCTGGGTGCATTATAGGGAGGTAGAGGATCAAGGAAGCTCTGACTCCGTACATAGTTTCTTTTATTCCTTCCTTTTCCATGGAACCTTCATTTGTAAGTGTTTGAGGGAAGCAGATTAAAAAATACTGTGGTATATTTCCAGCCTTAAGATTATTCTTTCTTTCTCTGTTTAACCTTTCTTTTTCTAGCTTGTCCTGACAAAATTAAAACAAAATAAAACTGCTCTTTTTCAGCCTTTGTATAGTAAATTATAGCATGCTGAAACAACATTGTAGGATGTATTTTGCCGTAGGTTTGGTTTGGATCCAGGATCATATTTATGATGCAAATTCCCTAGATTTGAAGTATATGAACCAAAAGGTTGTCTGTAGGGGCAAATGTGCTGGTGTCAGTATCTGATGGGCCATAGACTGGGAGAGCACTAGCTTGGAACAAACATTCCTGTTTCCTTACCAAAAAAAGTGTATGCAAGATGGACTCAGGATCATCACCAGCAGCTATTCTGCTCTGAAGGTGCTTATGTTCCTGTTGTACCACACAACTTGCTAATGCAGGCTCTGAAGTCTTTGACCATCCCCAGAGGCTCAGAGGAAAAACTTGATGTATCATGTTGTTCTTTATTGTAGACTCCATGTATTTTGATGGTTTGTGCTTCTATTCTACTATGCAAGACTATTTTCCTCCTAGCTCACACTTAGCATTCACCCACACTTGACATTGACTAAAAGAGAATTACAGACATAGCTATAAATCAATGTGATACTTTCAAATACTCATTGTTAGGTTCTGAAATTTCATAGACTTAAAAAAGCCAAGTTTACATTTTCAAGATATATTTTTTTATATATATGTCTTGAGGAAAGACAAAAGGTTCCACAAGGAACCTTTAATGCACTGATTTGAAATACAGGAATAAAACAGATTTTAAAAATTTAGTGTTATCATTGATAACCTCTGCATCCCCAGTAATCTTAGCTGTGATTTGATGATTTTTTGCCAGCAGAAAAAGTTGCTTAAGCCTCTTCTTAGGGATTATTTATACATAGTAAGAGTGCTTTTTCTCCTTGAAACTGGTTTCTGGAACACTTCTGCCAGCTCCATGGAGATGTGTTGATACAATGCCAGATTTCATGGAACACAACTTTCTTTCCAGCTTTCAAGTGTTGAAAGGGGATTTTTACAGAAGACTAACTGCTGAATTCTGTCTGAGACTCACTATGGTTTTATAGTAGCTTATTTGTCTCACAATGGGAGTTACTGTATGCGTAATGAGGAAGTCTCTTTAATGCTGAAAATGAGGTTTTGTATACCAATGTTACTGTATCAAAGCATATTACTTGTAGTACTGCCTGACAATGATTTTAGCTTTAATACCCCCTCCCCAAAAAAAACCTCAAAACAAAAAAAACACAAACCTCCAACCCAAAATGCTACTAAAACCTCAAAACAGCATCAAAAAGAACAATCTGAGACCAGCATTATATGTTGAATTATTAAGAAGTTAATGGTGGGCAGAACCTTGACCTCTGAATTCGTGATCCTAGCAAGAGACAGGGAGGATCTGTCACAAAAGAGCCAGGAACACAAAGAGAGAAGGTAGGTAATCTGTTGTATCTGGAGAGGTTGAAGCTGCTTGCAGTCTTAGTGTGCCTCGCATATCAATAACAAATATATCAAGTGTGTTTAGATTTATGTTTTTTACTGCAGTTTCTTTTATCTTAGTTTTCTGTTTCTGGTGAGAGGTACAAATGGATATCTGCCCATGTAAGTTAGTTTTGAAAAAAATGTTTTCAGTATTGTTAAGGGCAGGAAAAGGAGTATGATCCATCTTGATTTCTGCTGGAGCCCATGTTGCTTGCGATTCAGTTGTTGGAGTACAGGGAGCTCCTGTACTTCAGATAACTGGATGTTCTGCTGTGCCATCTGTAACTGTTACTATTTCATTTTATGAACTGAAAAGTTATGCATTACTTATTTCTCATGTATCAAACAGGAGTGGTTTCTCTGATTAACTTGTTGACTGTGTGGAAGACAGTGCGGAAGATTACCTGGAGGAGGGAAGTAGCCCCTTTAGTGCTCAGGGTACTGTGCACTGGCAGATAACATGTAGGAAAGACATGAAATGTGTCCCCACCTTGGGAAAGTCTGTGACCAGAGCTCAGCCTTCCTTATGACCAGAGTGAAAAAACCATTACATAAAAAGCTGTATTAACAGGGAGCCTTGCTGAGGCTACTTGTGCTTTGTGGTGATACTTTTTGGGGTGGTGGGTTGGGGTTTTTATGGTGTTTTTCTTCTTTTGTTTTTACTACTGTCTTGAATGTTGATTTTTGTCACATAGTATTTTTCTTGATTTATACACCAGTCGTCAATCACATGGCACTTTGTGATAATGCTGTAGTACGGTAGCACCAGAAGATGGACTTCGTGGGAACAGATGGCACACTTGGCTGAGGATAAAAATAATTGGGAATTTTCAGTTCACTTAGACTCAGCTGTTGGATCCAGACACAAAATATTTAGTTCAGTTTTTCCATGAAAGCACCCAAAATAAATCTGTTTTTCCCCCACATACAGTAGTTGCTATTTCTAGGTTTCTGATATGTAGGTAAAGTCGAGTGATTGTAGGAGTGTCAAAGTCAGGAAAATTTCTGATGTGGATTTAAAGCTTCATCTTGAGGAACTCCAGGGATGTTGCTTTATTTTGTAATAATTTAAATCTTCATGGGCTGTCCGTGTGTTTCCTGAAACATACCAGGAAGTTTCTGCTGTTGTGCGGCTGTTCAGATGGATATTGAAGTTGCTTTGTCTGCAAGGTATTTTAAGGATTGTGATACATAGTATGATAGCCTGAAAAAGCATCATTGCAGTCTCTCCTGCCCGGTGAGAACTGGGAGTGGAGGAGGTTTGTTGGGAGTAGAGGTGGGGAATGTATCATGGCAATTCAACATTAATCTTAAGTGCTTTTTCTTTTGCTGTTTGACCTACATTATTGGTCTCTTCCATCATCTCTGTTGTATGTATAATAAATGTGTATAAACTGAGTGTGTGTATATATAGAACATAAATGTACGTGAACTGTACTTGTGTGTATATGCACATATGATATCCAGAGGATTTCTTGTGTGGAAAAGAACTATAAGAAAATTTGTCACTTCTCTATGACATTTTAAATTTTGGATTAACTGGATTATGTGAAAATGTAACACTTCTATGTGACATTTTATATCAGCTGCTGTGGGTAAAAGAGTTTAAAAACAGATTTTTTTTTTTCTGAAAAATCCTATTTTGAAAGGTTTTTCATGGTGAATGGATATGGGAAATGGGGAACACTGTGTATTGCCATAAAATGGATATTATTTGACATAAAATGGAATCCTTGATCCCTTTTTCACTTTTCCTTCCAATTTAAGGTTAATTGGAGTTCTGAGAAGCAAATTACTGCATTTGCTTCTGATTTAGCTTAAGGTCATTGGAGGATCCGAATGGCATGTTGTCCCTGCAGGAGGGCTCCTGAGGCCTCACCAGGGTGGCTTTTATCACATGGACTGTGACCCAGACAGTTATTTCGAGCACTTTAAATCCAGTAAGGCTTTGTTAAATGGGATCAATGTAAGTCAGCAAGCCTAGCTGCAACTTAGGTTTTCTTTATATAATCAAGGCATTTGCTTCTGATAACCCTTGCTGTTTGTGAAGGAGGAAGGCTGGAACAAATGTACTTCAAGTAGTCTGCAGGAGTTATTTGTACGTTATGGTAGTCTAAAAGACTAAGAAAAGGCTTGTTTATAGTTACAGACTTTAAATATTCTATTAGGCGTTGTTCCAGCATCAAACTGTCTGAAGAAGTGTAAAGAAATTATATGATAATGATTCTTGTCACAGAATTTTTCCATTTCCATAGTGTAGATAAAATGTGACTGTATATAACTCTAAAGACTTAAAAGAATGTGCATCAGATAACCGAAACAGGCTTAAAGTAAGCACTGTAAGATGCCTAATGCCGTCATTCAAGAGACTGTTGAAGGAATGGTACTTAAAGTAGTGTATCAGTGGTGTATTGTAAACTGAGACATGAAAAGCCACTTCTTTGTCTTACTATTTTGATTGTCAGATAGATGACGAGGGAGTTTTGTAATGATGCTTTTTGGACTTCAGTCCAAAAAGATCCTGGAGTAGGTGGGTAGGGATCAAAGAAATTTCCTTCAGATGGGAAATACCGTGGTATGGTTAATTGTTAATACGTAGCAGTGTTTATTAAATAGCAGTTCTCTTGGGTTTGTCATCTTTTAATTTTTTTTTTAAAATATTATTTGTTGCTTTATGGTATTACTATACCAGAAAAATTAACAGGTACTAAACAGATGGGAATCACTAGTGTTGCAGTACACAGCAAGTTACTTGAACCATGATTTACTTTCAAGGCTTAATTCATTTTACCCAGTTCACGGGAATACTTCTGGGTTTTGAGATACTGTCCTATAGACATTTTCTCAACTGTCTGGGCTACTGAGTTTTACTGTGGAAAGTGAGAATTGTGTGGCTCTGTCTGCATAACAGACTCTGCTCACATCTGATTAAGATCCAAGCCTGTTTCCAGATGACATCTGGAAACATTTCGACCTGCTAGTGGAGGGCTGTTCCTGACCTAATTAGTTTGGTGTTATAACTAGCTCTCTGCTGCTTTGTGATATTGTTCCTTTTTGACTTCATCCGGTTTATACTTCTCACTGAATGTTACCATTTAGGGTACTAAAGGTCAAAACAAAATTAGATTTTGCAATCTGCTGCTTTTTCACTCAGTGTTTCAGTACTTCTAAATTTTCATACATGTGATCATTGGGTATTCCAAGTACAAAGAGCTGAATAATTCAGCAGCCGTATGGCTCGCACATGTCAAGATGATACAAAAGGAGGGGATGATCAATCTAAGTCGTCTTTTCTGTGCTGTGGGACAAAGCACTGCTTCCTCCTCTTTCTTAACTCTGTTCTGAGTTTCTCCTAGTTCTGGCTGGGTGCTTCTTTTCAAGAAAGAGGTGGTATTTTTAAAGGGTAAATGTCACTTGAGAGGTAGACAGTATACTGTAGTAAGGTATTTATATTTTTATTTCTTTCAACTCTGCTTAAAAAACAAAAGTCTACCTCTATTTCTTTATATGCACAAGCAAAGTACTTTTTAGCTGCTGTGGCAAACTGGACAAATAAAATTTAAACAAGCTCCAACAAATGCATAGTGTGCATCTTTGCAGTAAAGACAAATAATGAAACCAAAGGGAAACAAATGGTGACTCAGTACAGTTCTGTTTGCTTGAATAGAAAAAGGGATGATAATAAATTCTGGGGGTATAATGCAGAAAGGTCATATAAAAGAAAACTGTGTTTTCAGTGCAGCATAAGTACTTTGTGATTGAAACAAGTGTGTTCTTATGATAGCAAAAATGAAACAAATGCTCTTACATGATTTGAAGAGACATTTTTTCCTTTCTCCTGTGCATGCATAACATTTGGTGTTAGCCTAGCAGTATTAGGTTGAAATAGTAAAAGTGATAGTGGCAGTAAGGTTTTTGTTTCTTTTAAATGTATGAATGCAGTGGAACAGATGTTCAGAACAGCATGCAATATTCCTTGTTCCCCGTCCCACCATCCCTTTCACACCGAGCCATCTGGAAGGGACTATGAGCAGGATGAGCAGCCATCACGCTAAGAAGAAGATTTATGTGTTGGCACTTTTGTTGATACTTTAAACTGGTCACTGTTTGTTCAGGGGAAGGAAACAATGTGAGGTCTCGTGATTCCCTGTGTGCTCAGATCATTCACGTGGCTGCGGAAAGAAGGCAGATGAGAAAATGTGATTTACACAGGACAATTAATAAACGTAATGGTAGTCAGGCTGGACTTAGACCCATAGGGGCAGAAAGCAACTTTTTCCCCATTCAGCTGTATTGATGTGACTGGCCACCTTTTACCATTAAACACAGTGTCAGGTAATAGCATTCTGTTAAAACAGATTTGAACTGATACTTATTATTTGTGAAAAAACTTCTGTACATGTTTTCCAGGGTTTTTCAATTCATGTTCTTAATGAACTTTTTTTTTTAACCCTTTTTATTTTTGACAGCAACAAGTATACTGTGTGTGGATGTCTTTCAGTTTACTCACTTGGATTTCTTTAGTACCCTTTAGCCTTACATCTTTTGAGACAAAGTGTAATGAGTGCTTTGGCTTAATGAACAAAATTTTATTTAGAGAAAGGACAGCTTGTGGTCTAGAAGCGAGAGACTCTAGTCATGTGTGAAGGTGCCCTGGATCATCTGTATTCTGATACAGAATGAGCAGAAAAGGGTGGGTGGATCTGATGCTGGCAGATTGATTGGATTCAGTGCAGCAAGCTATTGCATTGTGCACTCTGTGAACTTCTGTTAGATTTTCAGGTAAGCAAATCTGTTTCTGAATAGATACCTGAGTAACACTGTGTGTCAAGGAAGACTAAAATTAGTGTTACTGAAGGAGAAATTGTATTTCAAAGCTTAACACACAGGTTCAGTGGTACCATGGTGTATTTCTTGCATTGTTTTGTGTTTCTTTCAATGAGGAGAGTTTTAAGGAATGGAAATCTGAAATCAGACTCAGGAAGGCTATTTGAAAATGAGACACTTAAAATCTGAAACTACTACGTTAGTGGTGTAAGCTGTTATAAGGGAGAAGGTAATCAGAAGAGAGTGACACAACCCAAGATCTCAGCTTTCAGATATCAGTGTTCAGAGTAAAGATAAGCATGAGAAAAATAAGAGTGTGTAAAACTAGTTGAGGGAAGTGCATAGATGTTCTGGGTGAAGCTTATCCTGTGAAGAAATAGGTTGATGGAATTACATAAATATTAGTGTTTAAAAAAAAAGTGTACTTCAGCCTGAAAAATATACTGTGTCTATGCTTTTCCTGTATTTTTATGAAAATGATAAGGCATCTTTAAAAAGTATAAAGATTTAAGTGACAGGAGTAAAACCAATCCATTGTAATTTACTGGCAAAGATTTTTGCATATTGGGCAGTGGAAAAAATGCTATGAGTATAAATGACAAAGTCCATTAATTTGAACAGTGAGAACTTAATACAGGAAATACATTCTGTGTTCTGTAGGTATGTTGCAGTTGGGCCTGAAAAATTGCATACTTGGAAATTGAGATAAACCAGTGTTAACCTTCAGTTAAGTGTCTTCATTAGCAGAGTGTGAGAAATAACCTTTATTTCTTCACTGAGCAGTGATGAAGCCATTTAATTGGGTGACATGTATGTGATCCCTTATTTTGGAGCAGAAGATGAAACTTCATTGTAATCTGTCTGTACTTCATAATGATAAGCTTTTTATTTCCTTAGAAACTGATGTAAAAAGTATTGCGAATGGGAAAAAGTATTTTTGGAATTGTGGCTTTGCAGTGTTACAGTTCTATTAAGAAGAAAAAGTTAATACAATAACTTTGAAGTGGTCCCCCAGTCTTGTTTTCTTCAGTGAGGGACTCCTACTTGGCAGTGAACTGTAGACTTAAGTATTTAAGCAGAAGTTGATGAAATCTTTGACACTATCAAAGAATGGCAGGTGCCCAAAGATCATCTTGAGCTACATGGGGTAATGCAAACATGGGGTTGTAGAACAAAGGAAAAAGACCCCAAAATACTCATCCTGGAAGCTATAGAGAAAATAAGTTAATTTCTGACTTCATAGTTGTTGATAATATTTAAAGTCTTAAATTACAGTCTGTAGTGTCAAGGAAAGAATAGCTACTTAATTTTTGGTTAAATCATCCTTAGGGCCTCTTTTCCTGCATTTTTAAATGTTATATTTTCTATGTATGTTTGTAGTTAATGTGAAATAATGAGAAGTAAATTTAAAGTACCTGTAAATGTTCACTACTGTGAAGATCTGTTTACTTTTTACTCTCCCAGCTTTTTAATTAGTGGAAATTCCTGAATTAATGTGTTCACCTTTTAATAGTTCTGAATGCTTTTGAGTTGCAGACCCACTGTGTTAACAGAGGTAGCTATTGTTCTGCTTCTTACACGTTTCGTGGAGATGTGGAGGCTTGGCTAGGAAAATATACATCCATAAAATTTTAGATTGCAGATAAGCAAAACTAATTACCATCCCTTCTCCTGTTGTCCTTTCTCTTGTCATTACTTAATGTCTTGATTTCCTTCATAATATCACTGGACCATAAAATCTGCCCTGAAGATCTCAGCGCAGACAAAACTCTGCCAAATAAAAAAATAAAACAACCGTCCAAGTTGGTGAACCTTCAGAAATGGCTCATTGCAACAGACATTAAAGAGCTCTATTAAAGAAACAAAATAGCTTTAGGGATTTCTGTGCCCATTTCATCATTGCTAATACTTAGATTGGTATGATGTGAGAGGAAGATCGGAAGTGGTGTTGTGATACCGAGAAGAAAACACCTGCTTTCATTCCAGCCTTGACTGTCATTCCTTTCATGTAGACCTGGCAATCAGGAGGAGGATCTGTGAAAACAGTGGTGATAGAATTGGGTATATATTAAATTGTAGTCAGGAGGACGTTTTCTAGGCATTCCATTTTACATGTGGTGTTGAAAGATGTGGTTTGTTGTGGGTAAGAAATGTTCTTGATTTTTAGTTATCCTTAGGAAACAGAGTTCTCTTAGACTTCGTGCATACTTTTATCAAAAGTCTGCATCAGCAAATGCCTATCAAAATCAAGAGAGCTGCATTAGAAGGTATGTAAAATGTGAGAAATCCTGTGTATTAAGTAAAAAATACACTCCCTTAGATTGAGGTAAATCTAATAAAAGTACTTGGTACTTAAAGCATGACTGTGTTTTAGTAAAACTGTATTTTGTTTTGATACTCATTACATAGGAATCGCACATTTGATAGAACTTGAATATCTAGAAAAGACAATTAAAAATTAGTCTTGTTTGAATGCCTTTTGATAAAAAATTCTGGGGTATTAGAGAGCACTGTTAAAACAATAACTGATGGCTAAATATTCTGTTTTGTTTTGCAGTATACAAAATGGTAGATTCAGATTATTGTTAGAATGAAGCCAGTTAAAAAAAAAAAAGAAAAAAAATCAAACACAAAACTTTTAAAAGTACACATATGAATGGCATTAGATGAACCTTGAATTCAGTTATTCCCAGAATATATGCTACTTACATTACATGCATTTGTTTATAGCTTGCCATTACTGATCGGGTAGTAACTGACATTCAGAAATGACAAGTAGGAAAGGTTCACAAATATCAGGTTCTCAGTTGTTTAGGATAAGGAAAAACCAGAGAGGAGCATGTATCAAAGGCATATTTATTCCTTTCCTTTTATTAGGTGAGAGGGGATAGCAGTGTTTGCTCTCCATGTAGCTCTTTTCTTTTGCCTTGGGACGGATGAAGAGCCTTTGAAGGACATGGAGATCTGTGATAATGGCACCTCCATGGGGGAAAACAAATGGGTATAGGAGAGCATCTCCAAACCTGGTGCTTGGGGTCTTTCATCCTTCTGCTTTCCCTTCTATTCTAGTTTAGCACCTACATAAATCTTGAAGATAGGTGATGGCAGACTATCTAGAAGTACAAACTTGAACAGGTAAAAAGGCAATATTACCAAATTGTGTGACATTCAGAGGTGGAAATTGTATGTTGTATTGACTGTTAGGACATTAGATATGGGAAAACTTTCTGTAAAGATTTTAAATGTTGAAATGCCCTAGACATGGAGACTGTGATTAGGAGGTAGTGTGACTTAATTGTGTGGCTTGATGTGAGGAAGCTAATGGTGTTTCTGTGGTTTTGATGAGATGAAATGCAGTTCTAGGTTCTGACACTGAAATTTAGGTGAGTGCCTATCAGAGCTTACGCATCAGGTATTTCAGATCACTGTATCGTTCTTGTGTCTATCAAGAGATGAAGGGATTTGGTTGCTCCCTGGGCTTCTGCTGAGCTCATATATATGTAGTCATACAAATTTAGGTGCTTAATCTTGAGTGGAATCCCATCTGGTACATTACTCATGGCAAGCTGCATATTCAATGTGTCTCATTTTTCTTCTCCATAGAAGGAGAATTATGGTATGTTCTCTTTTTAGAGAGATCTGGGAGATTCATCAATGGAAAGCTCTAAAGCTCTCTGAAAAGAATAGACTATATTCAGGGAGAATTTAGAATTGATGTATAGTAAGTTCTTTTTCATGTTAAAATGTTCAACTTTGTCATATTTTACTAGAGGATATAAGAAGGAACTTCTGAAGAGATTAAAAAAGGGATTGAACAGTGTCTTTGAGAAAATGTAATAAGTAAGCATTCACAAGTAGAGAGGGTGTTTAATGAATTAGAATTTGTTTTGTGGTATTAGTGAATATGTAAAGAATTTAAAATAAAGAACCATGAAATTCCTAGGTACCTATTTTTAGCACTTGTATAAATTGCGGTGCCTTTTTGGGGATGTGAAAGGGCAAAAGGCAGGTTTGGGGAACAGGTGATACTTCGAGTTTTTGCCAGTAGCTCAAATATTTGAAAAACCCAGCTTGTCTCTTGTATTAGCTGTGCTCTGTTGTTTGGAAAGATTGCACATGGTGTTTGTCATCTTTCAAGTTTGTTACTGTACATCTGCTTTCTGCATGATTTTTTAAGACTCTGACTTGCCAAGGCAGTGTCAGACTTCTTGCATACACTTTAACAGCTGCTGTCCATGGGAAGGTGGTCTGAGTTGACCTGGAGTGGGGTATTTCTGTGGCTGTGGGGTAAGCGTGCAAAGAAAAGCAAAAATGCTTTAATTAAGTCTTTCTGTTCCACACTTGCCTCTACAACAATGACTACCGGGATAAGCGCCTTCTAATTTTAAGACAAAAGTTGTTCTGGAGTTGTTACACAAGTTGTTATGGGAGAGGGAGGTGAGAACACTGTGAAAGCATGCAAAATCTGAATTTTAATGGGTTGATCTAAGCTAATTCAAGCTTTTGATGTCCTGTCCTTTCAGAATGTGTGTGGAAATTGAGTTGCTAGTGCCTGGAGGGTTTGGAGAGCAGTGTCCATTTGTACTCCAGAGTTCAGTCCAGCCAGATGTCGCATCTGATTCATGTCCAATGAGGCACTCGTGGATTCAGTGGCGACATCTCACCCTCTTAGTTTTTCTTCTCTCCCCTTTTGACTCCTCTGATTTTTCTGGTCTGACGCTAATTGTCTCATACATTTCCACTTCAGCCAGTAGTGTATGTGCAATACAGCATCTTTCTGGATTCTTCATCTCTGGATTCTTCTGTGCTAGATGCAGCTATTAGGCATAGGGTGGCCTCACAGTGGAGATGAACTTATTTATCCAAATTGTAAGTCTTTGGGTTCATTGTGTACTTAGCTAGGGTAAAATGAGTAAAAAAACTACAAACTTAGGATTGGGACCAGTCTACTGCACTGACACAATATTTGAAAATAACAGTTAATTTGCGTTAGATTTTTCCATTGTTTGTGGATGGAAGATGTTCTGGTTGAGCTGGTTACTTTTTTTCACAGAGGCTAGTAGGCAGCTGTGTTTTGGATTTGTTCTCAACCCAGGGTTGATAAATTAAAGATCTTATTGCTGAGCAGGGCTTGCACAGAGCCATGGCCTTTTCTGCTTATTGTACTTTGACATTGTCAAGGAGAATACTATGGGTGCTTGGGAGATTGGGAGGAGACACAGCTGGGACCTGGTGACCCAAAATGACTGGGGGAATATTCCAGACCATGTGACATCGTGCTCACTGTATAAAATGGGGAGAAAAAGGAGGAAGAATGGGGGGATGTTTGGAGTGATGGTGCAGTACTTTGATTTCCTAAGTCACCATTATGTGATAGAACCTTGCTTTTCTGGAGATGGCTGAACACCTGTCTGCCTGTGGGAAGCAGTGATTTAATACCTTGGTGTGCTTTGCTTGCGTGGGCAGCTTTTGCTTTCCCTCTCNGATTCATCAATGGAAAGCTCTAAAGCTCTCTGAAAAGAATAGACTATATTCAGGGAGAATTTAGAATTGATGTATAGTAAGTTCTTTTTCATGTTAAAATGTTCAACTTTGTCATATTTTACTAGAGGATATAAGAAGGAACTTCTGAAGAGATTAAAAAAGGGATTGAACAGTGTCTTTGAGAAAATGTAATAAGTAAGCATTCACAAGTAGAGAGGGTGTTTAATGAATTAGAATTTGTTTTGTGGTATTAGTGAATATGTAAAGAATTTAAAATAAAGAACCATGAAATTCCTAGGTACCTATTTTTAGCACTTGTATAAATTGCGGTGCCTTTTTGGGGATGTGAAAGGGCAAAAGGCAGGTTTGGGGAACAGGTGATACTTCGAGTTTTTGCCAGTAGCTCAAATATTTGAAAAACCCAGCTTGTCTCTTGTATTAGCTGTGCTCTGTTGTTTGGAAAGATTGCACATGGTGTTTGTCATCTTTCAAGTTTGTTACTGTACATCTGCTTTCTGCATGATTTTTTAAGACTCTGACTTGCCAAGGCAGTGTCAGACTTCTTGCATACACTTTAACAGCTGCTGTCCATGGGAAGGTGGTCTGAGTTGACCTGGAGTGGGGTATTTCTGTGGCTGTGGGGTAAGCGTGCAAAGAAAAGCAAAAATGCTTTAATTAAGTCTTTCTGTTCCACACTTGCCTCTACAACAATGACTACCGGGATAAGCGCCTTCTAATTTTAAGACAAAAGTTGTTCTGGAGTTGTTACACAAGTTGTTATGGGAGAGGGAGGTGAGAACACTGTGAAAGCATGCAAAATCTGAATTTTAATGGGTTGATCTAAGCTAATTCAAGCTTTTGATGTCCTGTCCTTTCAGAATGTGTGTGGAAATTGAGTTGCTAGTGCCTGGAGGGTTTGGAGAGCAGTGTCCATTTGTACTCCAGAGTTCAGTCCAGCCAGATGTCGCATCTGATTCATGTCCAATGAGGCACTCGTGGATTCAGTGGCGACATCTCACCCTCTTAGTTTTTCTTCTCTCCCCTTTTGACTCCTCTGATTTTTCTGGTCTGACGCTAATTGTCTCATACATTTCCACTTCAGCCAGTAGTGTATGTGCGATACAGCATCTTTCTGGATTCTTCATCTCTGGATTCTTCTGTGCTAGATGCAGCTATTAGGCATAGGGTGGCCTCACAGTGGAGATGAACTTATTTATCCAAATTGTAAGTCTTTGGGTTCATTGTGTACTTAGCTGGGGTAAAATGAGTAAAAAAACTACAAACTTAGGATTGGGACCAGTCTACTGCACTGACACAATATTTGAAAATAACAGTTAATTTGCGTTAGATTTTTCCATTGTTTGTGGATGGAAGATGTTCTGGTTGAGCTGGTTACTTTTTTTCACAGAGGCTAGTAGGCAGCTGTGTTTTGGATTTGTTCTCAACCCAGGGTTGATAAATTAAAGATCTTATTGCTGAGCAGGGCTTGCACAGAGCCATGGCCTTTTCTGCTTATTGTACTTTGACATTGTCAAGGAGAATACTATGGGTGCTTGGGAGATTGGGAGGAGACACAGCTGGGACCTGGTGACCCAAAATGACTGGGGGAATATTCCAGACCATGTGACATCGTGCTCACTGTATAAAATGGGGAGAAAAAGGAGGAAGAATGGGGGGATGTTTGGAGTGATGGTGCAGTACTTTGATTTCCTAAGTCACCATTATGTGATAGAACCTTGCTTTTCTGGAGATGGCTGAACACCTGTCTGCCTGTGGGAAGCAGTGATTTAATTCCTTGGTGTGCTTTGCTTGCGTGGGCAGCTTTTGCTTTCCCTCTCTTTATCTCAACCCATGAGTTGTATGTCTTTTACTCTTTTGATTCTCTCCCTGACCCAGCTGGTGTGGGAGGGAGCGAGCAACTGTGTGGGGCTTGACTGTTGGCTGAGGTTAAACCACAGCAGAAGGGAAGAGAAGTTCTTATACCTCTGTATTGCAAAATTGAATATGATTTCTAAATGCCAGTGTATTTAATATAGTGACATCACAGTGAATATCTTCTCTAGGAAGAAACTGGCACTGAGTGAGACTCAGAACAGGTGGAAGATGAATGTGGAAGGCAGTGGCAGTGTCATTGCCATTGCAAATTCTTGATTTCTGCTCCTGCTAACACACTCCCTTCAGTCTGGTTGTATCTCATCAAGAACCTGTAATTCAGGGGCCTATTTTGCTTGATTTCTTGTCTAACCTCTTCCTATACAGATTTTGAAATGAATTTAGCTTCACTTCTCATGCATTTTCTTAAAAAAAGATGTTCATCTGAGTTGTGTGTGGTCAAGAGAAAGGCGCTTGTGCTTTGGTAGTAAGAACACAAGCTTTATTCTTAGTAATGGATTAGTTAGTCTCAATAGGTCTGTAAATGTTTAATTCAGTTAGGTAAGGGTTTTAAATTAGAAGAAACTTACTGTGGTTGCAGAGTTCTTTTTTTCTTTCCCTCTGATCAGGAGCAGGCAGTGGATTGCTTGATTTGTTGCATATATTTACTCATCAGTGTTCAGTTTACCTTTTGGAATTAAACTTCAAACTGAAATGAGGTTGCTACATAATAATTTAAATAATGCATTCAGATATGAAAGTTGTTTATTTTCCCCTTCCCTCGGCCCTGGTGTGTGCTTTAGCCTGCTCTTTAGAGAAATTGGATTTCTTGTGTTGGTCTGTCACTCCCCTGGTAGCTCTTGAACACACTGGACGGTTTCATCAGGAAGTGACAAGAAAACGAAAAGCTCACACTGCAATTGTATGTTTTCTTCAAGTTAGCTTTTACAGGCAAGAAAGAACATCATGTGGAGAAGGGACTTAAATGAGAGCTCCTGGTGGAAGGCATTCTGATTGTACTCAGTGTGGTAGGTGTTTCAAGAGGTAGCAGACAATTAGCTGGACAGTGTGCAGCCAGCTTCCTGCTGGGCCCAGTGTGTTGTGTGGGCTAGTGAGGAGCTTGGGTGAACTGCAAAAGGTAAGGGGGGCAGCTCTGACAATGCTATACAGAAAATCATGGGAAAAACAGGTGGCCTTTTCATATAAAAATTTAATTTAGCACTAATTTATGCTCCTGTTAATGTATTTTTTACAAATTATGTTTATATGGAATGTGTTTTCACTGTAACATTTACATTACAGTGAAAGAATTGCTCATAATGACTTCTGTTTCGTAACTACACTGCACTAGCCTGTTTGCAGAGTGTTGGTGCTAGATGTTGCTCTTCAGTAATAGTGAATTTCCAGTTTTGACTTATTTTTGATCAAGTTCAGAAAAGTGTCTGCGATGGATATGAAGTAGTAGTTTGAAATGCATCTGTTTGTAGAGGAATACAAAAGTATAGAACAGAAACAGGAAGTTCTTTTATCAAAGCATAGAAATTATTCCTCTGTTACCTCTGATGTGTTGTGGAAAATTCAGCAAACTCAGCTAACCTTAAATTCTGACATACTCAAATTATCTCATATTGAGAGACATAAAATATAATTCATGACTGCTGCTTAGAAGTCATGAGCCTGTTCCTTCCTGACCTGTTATGAAATGCTCTTACAGTTAAATAATTTGCTTTTTGTTCTTTAAGATTGTTAAGCTTTTAGAAATGTTCTTGAGAATGAAATATTATAAATCTTCAGGCAGGAAGTCATTACAAAACTTACCGTGCAACATTTGAAAGGCAGAAGTATTTTTTAATTTACTAATGTGATTTTAATTAGAGAAATTGAAAGGCTACTTTAATTGCTTTAGTACAGTAAAAATGAAATTTTCAGCGAAGTCTTCCCAAAGTCTTTGGTAATAATGTAACTTCTTGTTCCAGAAAATTTCCATGCCACATAGGTTTTAAACAGAATATTATTCATGAGTAGTACATGAATATTGAATTGTTGGTGTTAAAAATGTAACCAAGTTGACTATTATGTTAATGTAATTTTAAAGAAAACTACTTTAGATGTTTTTCTTTTGCTTTCTATATGGGAGAATTCTGTCTCTCTTGGGCATCCTTGCTCTCAAAGCTGTTCTCTGCAGGACAGTGTTTTCTATGCCATTGTGCCCTTTTGTGGTGCTTTGAGATCTCTTTTTGTATTTGTCTTCCCCATCTGTTGTGGTTTAGGAATGGTACTCCACTATGTGGTTCTCCTCCTGAGACTTTCCAAACCACACTGTCACTTGCTTGCTCCCCTTCTCCCCCTCGTCTGTCCCCCACCCCCTCAGGTGGCCAGAGAGGAGAATTGGATGCACAGAAGGCAAAGAGCACACCTTGAGATAAAAACAATTTACTGGAAACAGCAATGAGATGAGAAAACAAACATGAGAAAAAAAATGAGATGAGTGGCAGTAACAATATGAATAAGAAAAGCATATAAAAAGAGAGAATGATTCACAAAAATGCTCACTGCAGAGCCTGACTTGACTGCAGCCAGGTTGTTCCTCACTGTAGAGGAATGCAGTTCTTCTTGGAAATGAGAGAGGAATCCCTTTTCCCTGCCCCTGGCAATGAGGTGAGATGGTATCAAATAACACAATGTCTTTCTCGGTCCCTCCTCTTGGTCTGGGCTGGAGCCAAGACACAATCCTCATTTATTTCATTTTTCCAAGAAAATCAGTTCTGACAACCGTAGTTTTTTCAGATAAATGTCTTCCTGCATCTGGCATGTTCCCAGAAGCTGTTTAGTGCATGCCCTTACCCCATTCAGAATGCCATACAGCACCACCTGTGGAAAACAATCTTCTTCCTTATGCAGCCTGATTCTGAGAGGCACTTGCCCTTATGTGTCAGATGAATTTACCATTTTTACTGAAAGCTGTCAGAGCTGGGGTAGGTCGGTGTCCAACGTAGTTGGGGGCTGTAGTGCTCGGCCGGTCTGTTGGTGGCCAGCTTGCCAAGGCAGGATGCCAGCTTGCTCCAGACAGTGACCTTTCCTGCCACTCCTGTGGGGACTGCCAGTTTTTTAAAAATGCAAATGTGTACTGAAGTCCAGTGATTCTGGAACTGCAGCACAAGTCTGTGCGTACAGTAAATCTTACACAAATCTAAGGCAAAAAGCCTACGTTACCGATATTGCCCGTATTTTCTGCTGCTCTGCAGTGCTCTTGTCATATTCTGGCATGAGTGCACAACTCCAGTGCCCTGGTAGCAATTGTGCAGTGGGAAGGCTGAAGAACGGGCTTTAAAAGAAGAAAGGTGAAGTATTTTTTTGAGGGAAAAAATCCTGAATGTGTGCTACACTGATTCAGAGCTCTTAATTTCATTTTTTTAAAATATCATATATATGTGTTTGTAAATTCCAGATTGTGAGCCATGCCTTTGGTGAAGAGGAACATTGAACCACGGCATCTCTGCCGAGGAGCTCTGCCAGAGGGAATTACAAGTGAACTGGAATGTGTAACGAATAGCACCCTTGCTGCTATCATACGCCAGCTAAGCAGCTTAAGTAAGTATCTGTAACTTTCTGCAAGTATTTAATTGATGATGAAAAACTGAAGAGATGAAAAGCTTTAAGATGGATTGTTTTAAATAGCAGAATTGTGATATGGGACATTACCACTTATATGCTATGTAATAATATGCTATTTCATTGCTTTTACACCTTTCTATATTTTGAAGTTTGTTCAAGAAGTGAAAAACCCAACCCAGCCCTTGCCCCACCCCAAACCGCACTCCAAAAAGCAAATTAACAAAAAAAACAAACAAGCCAAAGAAAACCACCATCAAAAATGCCCCAACTTCACACAGAAAACCAGAAATTTTTCTAAGATGAGAGAAATTAGTGCAAGAAACAGGACCAGCACTTGAGTTCTTGCCTTTCAGTTCTACAGGATTGAGCCAGTAAATTTGTCTGCCTCTTGGCATCAAATGAGGCATATGACTGTGTCACACTGACTGAAATTTTAGTTTTTCATAATGTGCTAATGTTTCTTAAGCTTTCTCTTTTATATATATATGGGTGCTCAATTCATATGAATGAAATTAAGCACATTGAAGGATGCCATTTGCTGAACAAGCCTGCAGGCTGTCGTTGAGGCAGGCTAACATCAGCTCTGTACACAATAGCCTACACACCACACCTGTCAGGTGACACCACCACTAGCAATTCTAGAAGCATGACTGGAGTATTTGTAAGATGAACAATATTTTTAATGAAAGGGCTGAGAGATGTTTTTCAGACAGTCTTTAACAATCAGCAGCTGTTGTTTGTGCTGATAACGCTGGTCCTAGAAAAGAAATTACTGCTTCATCAGTTGCTTCACTTCGTAAATGGAAGTGGTTGAAGACTGAGAGTCTGTATGGAGCTCAGACTATGGGGCCCACTGGTGTTCAGTTTATGATGATAAGAAAAAGCCTTTGCTTAGGGAAAGAAGACAAGAAACACAGCATTTTCTCTTTGCAATAGTCAGTGATTTAGGGATTTTTCTGAGCTGGAGGTCCATCCAAATCATCCTATGTAATGACCATTTGTAAAACTATTGTCTGTAGTATTGCTTAGATCTGTTGAAATAGAGATTGCACCTTTTTCTTCCCCAATGACCTGTGACAGAATGTCCCACAATAGAGGTTGATCTGTTTCTTCCTTTTGATACCTTCTCACTCTGGTGTAATGAAAAATAATGAAAGGTGCTTTCATCTTGAGCATTTCCATAATAATTTGTGATTTTATTTTTTCCTGTTCTCCTGGTTATATCTTTTCCAGGTTGAAGTGTCCTGATCTGTAAGTGATTTTTTTGAGTAGAAACCACGTGGTATTTCTGATGACTGTTATTTCTGCTTTGGATATGTAAGTTAGGGTATGTTGCGGGTTTTTTAAGGTAGAGTGTTGAGGACGTCAGCTCATATTCAAAATAGATTTCTGTTTTATCATTATTTCCCTAAGAATCTGTAGAATTTTGATTGTTGCTAAGCATTGAGTTATTATTTTCCGATAAGCTTCCTCTGATCTTTCTTGAACAGCAGCTGACAGTTTAGTGTCTGATGTTATTTAATTTGCGTTTGCATTGTCATTGAGTTTCATTTACTGTTTTCTCAGGCAGTTGCTTAGTAGTGACATCTTTAAGTTTCAGAAAAGTGAGAAGAACGGCTAATGTTCTAATTACACTAAAGAAAACGTGATAAGACCTTATTTTGGTATTGCGCAATGATTGTCCAAGGGTGGATAATACACTTTTTACTTGTCTGACTTGCTAGGAATGTGTACAGCTTTCATTTATGCAGATTTGGTCTTGGGGCTAATCTGTTATACTGCGTATTTAGATCCTCTTATGATTGTTGCTGAGGAACTGACTACTTACATTCATATCCTGCAGGTTTCCCTTAGTGGATTTTTAGGGTCATCTGAAGTTTTTGTAGACAACCGCTAAAGTTCTGTTAGTGTCAAGTTAAAGATCTGTGCAAATAAACGATGTGTCCTTAGCCTTAACAGATGAATACGTGGTATTTAACAAGTGAAATGTACCACCATTCTCATCCACAGTCTGAAATATGTCATGTTTGCAGAGGGTTTTTTCTGCAGACAGCATTTGCTTTGCCTGGCTTTTGAGCCAACTGGGAGCAAGGAAATGATCACAGAAAAATGCTGTGCTGGAGCTGAAGTAGTACGTCCTGCTGACAGCATCAGAGCTGGTTGGTGTTCCCACAGCTTGAGGCATAGAGCAAGCAAGTTCAGTTCTGTCTTGCAGACACATTGGATTTTTAGTGTGATTTTTTAGTGTGATTTTCACTGCACTGTGAGTTCAGTGTGGATTTTAAAAACTGGCAGGTCTGTTGCATACAAACTTGGCTTGCTTCTGCCTCTGCTCTTTTCAGGAGATGTGAACAAGTTCCTATCCAAAGGGAATGTGCTCTCAGGAGAGCTTTTTCTGTATTATGTTTTCAGATCTAGGTTTGTTTCTGGCCAGCTGGCTCAGAGCATAGGCTGAGTGAGCAGCATTCTGTGTGAAACTGTGCACTTTTATATAAGGCAGAACCATGTCTAGGGGATTCACCTCCATTTGGGAGGAGAAGATCTACTGGAGGAGCAGGACAGGGAACATTTGCAGCCTGTACCTCTAAGTACCATGAAGAAAGGGTAATCTGTGGAGGCTTGGAAGACTTTCTTTCATGCAGAGAAAAACACCCACCAACTTACTTCCTAGTATTTTCTTGGGTAGATTGGCCATTGGCTCAGTTTCATAGTTTTCATGCAGGCCTGAGCACACTGATATCTGTCACTCTCCTCTGCAGTAATGCTGAATCAGGCTGGGATGGAAAAGTTGCTTTTTTACCATTAAGTATCCTGCTGGAGGTACTGTGAGAAAGGAGATCAGAATCAAGACCTAGTCAGTAACAGCCTACCACTTTCGCATCTTTAAAAAAGGAGGAGGGATAAAGCATGATTCTAATATTTCTAGTTAATTCAGTTACAAATGGGTGCGTGGAATCACTGTCTTCTATAATTGGAGGGACACTTAGAGGGAACGACTGCATCATTTCTTTACTGGATTTTTAAATTAATGTATAGGTTGGCCACGTGTTGGGCAACGCCTATTGTTTTTAAATTATTGTCTTACAGTACTAAATCTGCTCCTAAATTGAAAGATGAGGTTTCTTTTCTTGCTTGTTTCTGTTTTGTTAAAAATCTAATTTAAAAGATGGCAACATAGAAAATGCTTCAAGTATTACTTTATTTCTAAATCTTACTGCTTCATGTTAATCACAACAGCATGTCCAATATTGCTTTACTATTTCACTGTTTTCATAGATAGGAGATTGACAATCTGTCTTTCTTATATTCTAGGCTAGGAAGTGTTGAAAAAAAATCAAATATTAAAAGAAGTATGTTCCCACTTTGCCTTCTGAAAGATAGCTGACAAGCATCCATCTCCTTGACTTTTTTAGGGCTGATGTGTTTAATCCTAGAATGTGGCAGTCCTCCCTCTGTAGGCTGATTTCAATATATTAACATAAACTAACATCTATTAAAATTGACTGAGCTCTGAATATTGGTGGCTGAGGAATGTAATAACCGCTTTATTTAGCTGTGGAGTTGAAAAGCTTATTTTTTCCATGGCTTGGAATAACATCTTCATTTGGAGCAACTAAATCAAGCGGGGATTATAAGGGAATTTCAACTTGCTGCTGGGAACACTTAGAGAACACTTCTGGTGTGAAGGTGGTTGAACACTGGCGCGGGTAGCCCAGCAGAGTTGTGGAGCCTCCATCCTTTCAAGTGTTCAAAACCCAGCTGGTCAGAGTCCCAGGCAGTCTGCTCATTGTGCTTTGAGCAGGGAATTGGACCAGATTTTGAACTTGAGCTATTCTGTGGTTGTGTATGGTTTTTGTTTTGGAGGGGGGAGAGATTAGGAGCAGGTAGACAGCATACCTTTCTTAACCACCTTCCACATATATATGAAGCAGAGCTGGCATACACTGACATATCTTAACGTTTTGGGTTAGTTACTGGCTGATCTTATGTTAGTAAAGAAAACTATTACTGGTTAAGTCCTTCATTCAAAGGTTTTTTTTTCTTATGATTCCCAAACAGTGTTTTCCTATAATGTTTTAGTCTAGTTGTTGTTTCCTCTCCCCCCCAGGTAAGTGAGCCAAGAAAGGGGCAGATTGTCCTATTGACTTCCTAAGTATGGCCATTTTTTTTACATTGAATTATTATCTCCAGATGTTCACAGGATGGGATCTAAACTGAAATTTTCATTGTGTTTTTACTTTTCTTTGTGAAGTATTAACATTGGTTATTGGACCCAACTTAAAACATCAATAATGACTTTTCTTTTGGAAGTCCCTCTCATTTATGTGGTTAATGCATCTTCCATATTCTTCCATCTATTAGATAGTTTTACTTTGCCCCTCCTTCCATTTCTTCTCTTCAGACTCTTCTTGATACAGGTCATAACGAGATGAGCTTAATTCAGAAGTAGAGGTTTAAAATTTATTTTTGTTTGAAAAGCATGGTTAAATGCAGGAGTCAGGATTTCTCTTTTACAAGGATTTCTTGAGGAGCTTTGGCTGTGGAAATTGTAGAGGGAGACATCTTAAATAAAATAGCAGTATCTGGGTAGGAGGGACCATCAGTTCAGTGAGTGGAAGCAATGAGTTTGGGTGGAATCCAAAATTTGTAGGACAGGTTGTGGGGGAGACAGAGTATTCAATTGGAGATCTGGAACCACTGATCTGAAGTGGATGAGAGCTGTGGACTGGGGCATGAAGAGTGTCAAACCGTGGATGAGTATGCCTTGTTCTGTGGGAGGACTGGGGAAGGAATGGCCATGCACAATGATCTGTGCATCAAAGAGGGATTTGTTTTATCATTTGGCACCTTCTGTTCATGTGGCACTTTTAGGGAAGGGCCTGAGGCTGCAGATCTGTGCTGGGCACTGGTGAGGCCACACTTTGGAGTACTGTGTCCAGCTCTGGGCCCCTCAGTTCAGGAAGGACATTGAGGTGCTGGAGTGGATTCAGAGTAGGGCAGCAAAGCCTGTGAAGGGTCTGGAGCACAAGTCTGAGGAGCAGCTGAGGGAGCTGGGGGTGTTTAGCCTGCAGGAAAGGAGGCTTGGGGGGGACCTTGTTGCTCTCTACAAGTGCTTGAAAGGAGAGTGTAGCCAGGTGGGGGTCAGTCTCTTCTCTTGGGCAACAACTGACAGGATCAGAGAAGAACAGTCTTAAGCTGCTCCTGGAGAGGTTTAGGCTGGACATTAGGAGGAATTTCTTCACAGAAGGTGTGATTAGACATTGGAATGGGCTTCCCCGGAGATTGTGGAGTCAGCATCCCTAGAAGGCATTCAAGGAAAGACTGGATGTTGCACTTGGTGTCATGGTCTAGTCGACATGATGATGTTTGAACATAGATTCGATTCAATGATCTCAGAGGTTTTTTCCAAAACAATTGATTTAGTGATGTGGTCATCTGGACTGGACTGTCCACTCTCACAGTGGTTGAGAACATACAGCAATTGAAAGGGTGGCTGAAAAGGTTGTGCACCAAGGTTGTGTGGCCATGGGTAAATGTGGTCAGTGCCCTCTGACCCTCTCTCAAATGACTCCAGGGACAGCAACGTATGCAGTCAGCATTTGTAGATGTAAGAGAGCTGCCTCACAGCAGAATCCTGGTTTTTATCTGTTTCACTCTGCTTTAATTTTGATGTTGGTCTGTGCCTATGCTTAAAATTAAATCTCAGTTACTATGGATTGCAAGATTTTAATTTCAAAATGTACTTCAGAAGCTTTTATGGACTGTGGTAACTTTAGGCCTTTTCATGACAGAGGCAGGTTTTAATGCTCAGTTGTCTGTCAGTTGGCACTAGTTCGGCTACATAAGGATTACAATTTGTAAATCTCCCTGTGTTTTTAAGAACACTACTAACCAGGATGTCCAGAAGAACAGACTTAAGGCAGAATTTATGGTATATTTTGACATTTTTGTACAAATCTGTTGCCCCAAGTTTTGCTGAATGACAAACTGCGCTGTTCTAATCCTACAGTTACCATGTTTTGTTATACTTAATGATATTGAAGCCATTTGTCTTGTGTTTTGTAAGATACTAGCAAAGGGCTTCCCTTGTCTATTTTCTTACATAGGCAAACATGCTGAAGACATATTTGGTGAATTGTTTAATGAGGCCAACAGCTTCTACATCAGAGCAAATTCCCTCCAAGACAGAATTGATCGCCTTGCTGTCAAAGTCACCCAGCTGGATTCAACAGTGGAAGAGGGTAGGTAATTGCATGAAAGCATTGAGCCAGAAGTGATGTTGACAAAACCACAGTATTTAATTGCACAATAACCTCTGTCTTTTCAAAGTAATCCTGTGCTGATATTTCATCTTGTTGTCTCAGTAAGGCAAGCTGAGAATAATCACTTTAGCAGAGCAAGTAAAAGTATTTTTGAGTCAAGAAGCCCCTGTAGTAATGGAGCTATTAAGCTGCCTTTTTCACAGGGAAAACTTTGAGTTTGTGAGTGTACTAAATCATAAATGAATAAATGTTGACCTTACTGGAAGTAAGTCACAGTATTGGAAAAAGTATGAGACACTGGAGGTGTCCCTATTAATTTCAGGGTAGGGTAGTCACGAACTACATTAGCAGTGTCTGTTCTGTGGTGATCAAAGATCTTATAATACTCTCTCTGTACCCAAACAAGGCACTGTGTGTGTATCAACTAGGTGAAATTATTTAGGGAGTTCTACTTGTTAGAAACTGTATTTTCTTTAAATATATTTCTCACTTATGAGCTTGGTCATTCACTTCATAAATACACAGTGAAAACAAAGGATTTAAGTAGCATCATTATATTGTTTGAAAGCACTTTTTTTGGGTAGATAAAGCATTTCTCTGTCTAGCTTTAAAAGCTGTTGACATGCAGCTTGGCTTCCATGCTACTTGTCTGAGCCAGCCATGGATTGTACTTCCTGTTTAGATGATTCCTGACATTTACTAAAATGTAAAAGCCTTTTATATCAGGATGGTAGTGTAATATTGACTCAGTAGTAGCTAATTCTTCTTGTGATATATTTAATAGTGCTATTTATATGGCTTATGTATTTTACTTGCCATTCAGATTTTTGTAGTTTATATGCTTATAGTGCCAATTATTAGTGCCAATATTAAATTTTACTGTTGATATTTAATAGTGTAATATTTGGCCTTCCTCTTTTAGCTGGTTACTGTCTGGAAATGGATGTGCCATTGTTTTATGGTTTTGGAACATATTAACTGTTAGACTGTCCAGAGAAGCTGTGGATGCCTTATCTCTAAAGAAACTTGGTTTAGTGAAAGGTGTCCTTGTCTATGGTAGGGGGATTGGAATGAGATAATCTTTAAGGTCTACTCCAAACCAAACCACTCTCATTTTTTGGTACAAGCATATGCATTTTGCTGTCTTAGGAGTCAAGAGCTATATGGGAACATGAGCTAAGCTCTTATGGGGTCACTATTCAGCTTAGTTTTTGAGGCATACTGTGTTGATACTATAAGCAAGCTAGATGCTATTCCTATACCATACTTTTGGAAATGCAGTTCTCATCTTGGTTTTGCTGCTGTTTCTTGGGTTTTTTCCCCTTTTATTTTTTTAATGCCTAATTAATGTCTCATTAGTGCTACGCAGTACCACCCAGCTAGTTTTCAGAGTTTGGAGTATAATTAAAAGCAATCTTTTGGAAGGGGAAACTAGTGTATGGACTGAGAATTTAATCAGTGTTTATTTTAAATTGACAGCAGTTGTTACTCTTGCATTGCTAATCATGCTTCATATTAATAAGCTATATCTACAAAGTGCTGTCACCTTAGTGTCAGTAGTAAATTTTATTAGCTATTTCACTGTAGAATTTGGAGTCTTTATAATTATTCATTGTACTGTCAGAAATAGTATGTTTTCTGGATAGCTTCAGCATTTAAGCAAAATGTCAGTTGCAAGGTTGTTTTAAAAAGCCCTTCAGATTTGACTGCATCAGTGATTTCTTATATTCTTAGCTACAACTAATACAGTGTATATAAAAATATTTTTTATATAAAATACAACAGTTGAAAAAAAAATTTAAAAATAATTGAGGTGAAGTTTTCAAAAGCATATAAGTAACTTATTCTAAAAATCCCCAGAAAAATGTTGGAGGTTTTTTTATTCTTTTGAATGTCTTCCTACAAACGAGAATGAAACTATTCAGATCTATACATCTGAAAAATCTGTCTGAAATACTTTATACTTATAGGCATGTTTAAGTAGAAAGTACTTTCAAAAATGATGTTTTGATACTTCAGATGATGTGAATTGGAGGAGTGACTATTAGACATTAAATATTCTATTTTTAGGTTTTTGCTATTGTAAAAGTTGCAGAAGAAATGAAGTAATTCATGGAATGAAAAGCAGGATGTCAGCACTGATAACAAAAATAGTTGGGCAGACAAATCTGAGTGGGATTTGGTGTCCATCATGACAAACAACAACAGTGTAAAATTTCATCCCTTTTCTTTCTTCAGGTCATCAGTGTAGAAGATTTTTGGCCATTACTGGTCAGTTACCTTGTGAAATTTCTCACAGTTTGTCCTTGAGACTCAATCAATTAGGTGAATGGGCAAGAAATATTAGATGAAATATCAATGGGAATAAAAAGAGACAAAGCCAGTGCATTTTGTTTGCACAAGTGCTACAGCTTACACTCTTACAAAACTTGGATTGAATCCAGAGATGGTTAGTGTCATTGTATACAGCCCAGTGGAGACTTCAGCATCCTCTTCAACTGAGGTCTAGAACCTGTAATTCAGAGTGCATAGGAGTGGAAGATGTATCAAGAGCTTACCACCACTTTTAAATTATGATCCGCCTTTAACTGGGTCTTCTTTAACAATGATCGCAGCATCTCATGAAAACTTGTATTAAGAGTGAAAGAAAGTCTTGATAAAAGTGACAGGAACAATTAAAACCAACTTAAATCTTTCATTTGAAAAGAAAGAATGAAAAGCCTAGTGTCATTTTCCCCAGAGCTGTATATGTGAAAAGATAAATGAAAGGACAAGAGTGCAAGTATTTCTCTCTATAGAGACATGAGCAAAACTTCAGAGCAAGGAGTGTTCAGTTATATGGGAAGACTTAGGAGTTGAAAGAGAGTAAAATAAGTGGAACTCTGTCTCTCATAGGAGGTTGTTGCAGCTGTAATTTAATTATACTGAGATGAGGTGGAATGTGTATGGATACCATGTGTAATTATAAAACACATTATGTTAGAGGAATACCAGACCTTGTGTTTCAGTCTTGAAGCCAGGCTTTCTGCTGTTAGAACTCCAGGATAAACTTTATAAAATGGGGAAATCGTTGGACATCTGCATGTGACAGCATTCTTGCGTCATCTTCCAAGACACAGTCTGTAGTCCCATTATTTTAAGTGAGGTTCTGGACCAAGTGAGATTTAAATCTGTTTTATTATGGTAATTCTTACATGCATTTGTGCTTAAATATCAGGATTATCCACTAAGGAAAAACCTGTCTTTCTGTATCTTGCTGAAAATATTTCAAATAGTTAGTGAAAAATGGATGATGCTTATCAACTTTCATTGTTTCAGACCTGTGGTAAACGTATTTCTCTTTGTAACAGTATCCTTACAGGACATCAACATGAAAAAAGCATTCAAGAGCTCGACAGTTCAAGACCAGCAGGTAGTTTCAAAGAACAGCATTCCAAACCCAGTGGCTGATATTTATAATCAGAGTGATAAACCACCACCTCTGAATATTCTTTCACCTTATAGGTAAGGAAATATTGATTGTTTATGTTCTTGTACTTTGCCCTTTATTTCCTAATTGCATACAGAGAATTATAGCAGAAGGGAAAAACTATATTGATTATTGAGATTTGATTTTTCAAGGACTTTCCTGTTCATGGAAACAAAAATTGCTATTGACACACTTAAAATCATAAGTCATACCTAACAAAAGTCATCATATTTCAACACAAGTCTTACATGGCAGCACAGGATCAGACAAAAAGGGCTATTGATTATGTAAAAAGTAAAAAAAAACCCTCCAAAAAACCCCAAAACAAAACAAAAAAACCCCAACCCAAACCACTAAACTGACTTCCTTGGTGTCTTTATCCAGAAAGTTGTATTTGTTGCATTTGCCTTCTTGTTATTCTCCCTCTCATCCCCAACATACACACAGGTAGGTATATGTACAATCTGTACCCTTCCTTTTCCTGGTTACTTACTGGTGAATACAGCAAGCAATGAGTGAATAGAGCAGCAAGCAGGGCTGTTTTCTGTTTTCTTTTCCCATTTCCATTATTGTTCTTCACAAAATGAGTGCAGTTTGTCTGAAGGGTTGTGGACAACAGGGCTTTATTGTGTTCTTCAATTGTTGAGAGGTACTGCATAAAACTTTTCTTCAACTTTTGTGAGGTGTCTGTATAAAAGTCAATCTGCAATAAGTAATTTATTTATTTTTAAGAATGGTATATCAGAGCATTTGCAGTGTATTTAATATTTAAGAATTTTTAATTGGAAGGTAAACATGTAGGATTTTTGACCAAAGAATATGTTTTTGCTGCTGCTACAGACAGTGGTGGTATTTGTTTATGGACATCCAGTTAGTAAGGGTTGTTATTGATCAGCTTGAGGCTTTGATGATCATCAAAGGTAAGTTTTCTGGATTTAAAACATACTAATTCATGTATTTTTAGCTTTTCTTTTGCCCTTTTTCCAGGGATGATAAGAAAGATGGATTGAAGTTTTATACCGATCCTTCCTATTTTTTTGATCTTTGGAAAGAAAAAATGTTACAAGATACTGAAGATAAGCGAAAAGAAAAGAGGAGACAAAAGGTAAAAGCAGAACCATAATAGCACATTTGTGCATTACAATTTATGTGCAGTTGTCCAGGCATAAAAATTGCCAGGTCATACTTAGTTTTTGTGCATGGAAAGACTGTTCCTCTTTGTGTGGCTGTAGATTCAGTGCATTCCATTTTTACAGCTTGTCCTGTCTATTTTAAGAAGGCAGCAAATTGAATTTTAGGAGTATTGTGGTTATCTTCCAAGATACTTTCTCAAATCCTTTGCCAGTATCTGCTTATTGCTACCCAGAAAAACACCCCTTTGTGTTCCAGAAAAAGACACTGTAATGGGAGAGGAAAGGAATTGGAATTGGAGTTTTTTCCATTCTGATTGCCCATTTTTTCCGTTGTGATTTTAAAGGGAAAAATACAGATGCTTTTATAAGAATTTATAAAGTCACTTGAATATTTCTTTATTCCTTTAGAATGATTTCTACAAAATTACTTCGTGTTTAAGTTGCTTTTAGACTTTATCTTGGGCAACACATCCCACTTACTTCCATCCATGGTATATTATTTTGTAGGTTTTAATTGCCCTACTACAATCTCCAAACCAAATGCAAATATACCCAATTCCAGTCATGTAGGATTATGGCCATACATCATAGAAATACCCCTTGATAAATTCTAGCTGAAGTGCTCTTTGATTTGACTAAATATATGCCAAGTCCAGCTAAGAAGAAAGCAGCACAGACTTGAGTTTGCATGGACAAAGTTCACTTTGTGACAGGAGGAAATCTCAATTTCAGCTTTCCAGAAGATGGTTTGCAAATGAGCATTTTATGATCTGGATCTGTTAGAGAGCCAGGATGGTTTGGGTGAGATGTCTCTCAGGCACACTTTGTTCCACAGGTAGCTGAACAAAATTTCCATTTTCTTTTGTTCTTGTCCTTACAGCAGCAGTAACCGGGAAGGAATCCAGAACACTTACTAAAAATTTGATAGCTACACTTAAAATTTGAATCCATTAAATGAGAATTCCTTACTCAATTAGTACTCTACAGAAGCACAAAACTTGACAGTTGTTGAAAAACTCTGCAGAAGTGTGTATTGTTTGGCAGAGTACAAGCTAGACATCCAAATGCCATCCTATTCAGGTGACCAAATACAGCTGGTTTTTAGTCTCCGTGAAATCTGAGAGTAGTCCTTGCATCAGACAATCAGTTTTCAAGTGTTATTTTGGTAATTTGGCCTAAGTGCTCGAGCTGTTGCTGCAGGACGTTTGTGAGGAGTTTAGTTTTCTTGCCTCAAATACCATGCTTTTTGTTTCTTTATATAGTTTAATTGAAATAACAGGCTTCCTCTGATTTGGCTCCTTCAGGTGAACTTTTTTCTGAAGAAAACTGTAATTTTAATTCTTTAAAATCTATGTAGTCAGTTTTTTTTACTTTCAGTAGATCAGTGTCTGAGAGTTCAAGGTAGTTTTGACTTGGTATGTATCAGTAGTATCTGAATTGAATGACTGTAGGTAAGGCAGTTGTGATTAAACAAAGGAAAGTTGTTCTCATTTGCTCTTTATTGTTTCCCGAGAATAATTAGCAATTTAAACAAGTAAAATTTTTAAAATTTGGAAAACTTGTATTTCAGAAATCATTCTTGATGACTTGTGTTTTGATAGGATTTTACAAACTTGTGGTCAGGAAACTACTCTAGGCTCATACTTCTAGTCTTTTGAAAGTATTGCAAATACTTGCTGAAGCTACTTTCTGTTACTAGCTCTTAATTCTTTATTAGGATGCTTGGAATACCATCATTTGCTAATTCTTGATGTAAATATCAAACTTACAATTAACTCAACCCTGTTTTGAAGGCTCTAATATGCTTTGTGTTTGCTGAAATAATTTCCTGCCAATATGAATGATGTACCTGTTTTCTGGCTTAATCTACAGCACCCACTTGTCTGCCACAGCTTCTATTACACTTGGTTAAAAAAAGTAACTCCTCTTAATATTACTTTAATTTCGTGAGAAATATTTCAAACTAGTTACCTAGAAAGGCTTCAGCTCCCTTAGAGCTCTGTCATCTTTGCCCTGGGTAGTAAAGCTAGAGCTGTCACCATTGTCAAGGGAATGAAACTGCTGCTGGAACGACTTAAAACTACTCTTAGAGGTATATTTAGCTTTGTCAGCTGCTAATAATAGGGCTCCCCACTGTTTTGGAAGACATTTAATGTTTTAGAGATGTATTGATGTAATATTTAATAAAAAAATCACTACTAGTAGGGTTTAGTACTACTTAAGTAAAAAGGATTCCAGTATATTTCTTCATTAGCATGCTTACAGATGCTGGTCTGAAAGAAGCTATCCAGCTGAAATCTGATCCAATTAAAACCAACTAAGCTTTATGTTTATTTTTTGTTGTTTATACATCCATATATATTTACCCTTTCATAAAAAAACAATGATCTCTTTAAAACTAAACTTCTAAATAGTAAGCAGTAAATGTAAGCAGTCATGTAAGCACTTGTGATTGTATAGGAATTGTATCAAAATTAATGTCTTCCCAATAGCATCATATATGAGTCAAAAGGTGGATATTTATTTAGAGTCTTGCAAAAAATACATAGTTGTGACCCTTAGATGATGAACTTATTGTTCTGAAAGAAGACAAAACTGTGTTTTCAGTGAACAAAAAGGATTCTTCTGAAATCTATCACGACTCAGTAACAAAATCTTAATAAATGAATCAAGATAAGTCACAAATTAAAAAAATCCCAAAACATTTGCAGCAAGTAAGTGAAAAGACGGATGTAAAGCTTTTAACAAGCATCTATTCAACCATGGCAATTAGCAAAACTTTATATATTTAAAATAACATATGACTGAATCTGTGTCCTTTTAGCTCCAAATCTTGTATTGGCAGAATTTGATGTGAAAAAGTGATTATCAGACATAAAAAGGGTGTGATTCTAAAACGTTTGTGGAGGAAAAAAATTTTGGGAGAACTGATTAAGAACCAAGATGATCATCTTGATTTAACATAAATCAGACCAAAACTGTTTACTGTAGGAATGAGCAAGAGTTGTCAAAACATTCGAGTGTTGAACTTCAAAAAGTCTTTTCTCTGCCATTCTTAATGTTAGCAGGGTCAGCAGGTCCCTCATGCAGACATGCATGAACAAGCAAGAGATCCAAAACAAGGGCAAGTAAACCATTTGATAGTTTTTTGTTAGTTATGTAATGCCAAATACATAATTTCAGAATTATTTACTCAGTGCTATTCAACAGCTGGAGTAAAAAGCTGTGTTCGTCTGTGATGCCCTTTTTGTTGCGCTGGCTTTCCAACTATTATCCCTTTGCAGGTCTAGATTCCCCAGTAAAAGGCTTGCCTACCAGTTTGACCAAGCTCTTCTCCCAAAACAATTCATCGACTGCATTCTCAGAATAGCAATGTAATTCTTTCCTGGGAGCTATTTTTCTAGCAGCCAAAAGCCTAATACCAACCTACTAACAGATAAAACACATTTTCTAAGGTGTGGGATCTAGACATTAAAAAAAACCCTATGCTGTCATGAATACTGAGAAAAGGAGTAGCGGATAAATGCCCTTCCTAGTGTGAATTGAGCAATTTTGTTCATTTTTAGTGCTGAAACACCAGTATGATTTTTATATTCATACTGAGTATTCAGAAGTAGGTGAGGACAACATTTCTAGGGTGTGAAAGCATCGCGTCCCAATATTAGGAGATCTTACTATCAGTAAGGTAAAGATAAATAGGTAAGATAAACACTGACATTGGTTGAGCCTGATGTTATATTGAAAAATATAAGCAGACAAGTTTGCCATGAACCTGTCAAGCTGAAATATACTGCTGGCCTGACTATTACTGACTCATTGCAGAGAGAATTAGTGTAGTACATTTTTGTATCACATAATGGGAAACAATGATAAGGAGAAACTGCGAGGAATTTCTGCAGTAAATTAGATCTAAGAAGGGAAAGGAAGTTAAACAAAAATAATTTCACACAGGCTGTGGAATAGGAAAGTGTGTCCAATTTCTCCACATTTCTCCCCAGGCCCTGTTGATTGTGACCCTAATGAATAACCAGGGTAGTTCTAAGCTTGTTTAACATTCTCAGAAGTTTGATTTGTAGGAGGTGAAAATTAAAAGCACTTCCAGGTGGTCTAAATAAAAGACATGATGTCAGAAGAAGTTAAGCTTGCTGGCTTTTAAAATTGGTCACATTTCTGTATTAGGAAAACCAGTAGATTTGGTTTAACAGTAGCATGTGCATCCTGCAGAACAAAGGCAAATCAAAAGTCCTGCTTTTAATGAGGTGCGTAGCATAAGAAGATACTCTTATTTTCAGTACAGAGAAATTTTATGAAGAGTTGGCTTCATCTGTAAATCTGGTCTTATTTTCATGCACTCTAACTGCATTTTAACCAGCTTTTTTCCTTTCCTTTTTTTCTCTCTCTTTGCATGCTTTATTTCTTTTGTTTGGACATTAGGAGCAAAAGCGTATAGATGGCACCACCCGTGAGGTGAAAAAGGTTAGAAAAGCCAGGAACAGACGCCAGGAGTGGAATATGATGGCATATGACAAAGAGCTTAGACCTGACAACAGGTTGTCTCAAAGTGTGTACCATGGAGCATCTTCCGAGGGATCACTGTCCCCAGATACTAGGTCTGTTTACAGCAAAGCTGTTTGTTATACCACAGTTATATGTTCAGCAATACTGAGTAGAATTAGGTGTTTTTACAGGATGGGAATAGTTAGACAAAACATACAATGCATGTTTGAAACATTCTTTTCAAAATTACTTTAAAGCATAAATGACATAACAGATTCTGTAATGATTTTTTACTTCCTCAGCTTCACATGAGCATTTTGTCATCATAATGTTATGCACTGCAGAGAAAGAAGTGTTTGCTTCATGCTTTATGTTTGATCTTCAGTAGCTGTAGTTACAAAACCATTAAAGCCTCTACCAGATAATGCCAGTAGCTCTTCCTTAGTGTCTTTGTTGTTTGGTGCTCTGCTGGTAGCTTAATAAATATTTTTCTGTGATCTGCTCAGTTGAGAATACTATTGCCTTTAACAGAATGCTTTAATGAAAGAAGAGTTTAGCTTTTTGATGTTACATTAGTCTAAAAAGCAAGCTACAAAGCCAGATGAGATATTATTGCTTGGAATAACAAAAATCTCTGCTTAGAGATACACAGCAGAATTCATCTTCATTGACTGAGATTCCCTTTTAGCTCAGTGGGATGTGCACTGAAGTCTTAGTTTTTTTGCTAAGCTGGTCTCACCAGAGGGTTTCCCCACTTTATTTCCTGTGTCTGTTGTGATTAAGTGCTAGCAATAAAGATAGAAATAGAGTCCACTGGAATTAGTGTTTAAATTGTTGAAGGACTAGGTTGAGGAGGCAGCTACCACTGCAGGAGTGTGGACTGATTACTTTAGTCCACTGTCCAGTGGAGATTAATTTTTTTTTAAAAAATCTGCTCAGAACTTTTTAAATTTTGTGGTCTTTGTGAAAAGTTATGAACTCATAACTGAAACATAGTAGTTAATATTGCTATTGGTCTTTCAATAATGCATTCAGACTCCCTCCCTGTCTAAAAAGGTTTGTTTGGGATTTTTTTCTTTACAGCTTCTAATGTAAAACCTTGTCTCACATTAGTGTTAATGAAACATTGCAGGCAGACAGAGCTTTCCATAGATTGATCTAGTAAAAGGTGTGGATTTTTTTATCAGGAGTTCTGTTTCACACTTTTTGAGTCTTTCTTTTTCAGATTCAACACCTTGCTTCCAGGATTCCTGAGTTTAAATTATCATATTGAAGTGATTTGTTTTTATCTCACAGCAATGTCAACATGTGTTTGGCTGTTTGTATTTGTGGTATTTGCAGTGTGTCGGATATTTTTAAGTAGAAATTGTATGATGCATCTCTGTGTTGGATTTTGATGTTCTGGTATAACAGATACCTTGTACTTACATAAGCCTTTCATATTTTACAAATTATGGAGTATTTTACATTTCAGTGAATCAGATATCTGAGCTTGAATCCTGAAATCTGTTTTACATCCATGAAGGGTTAATTCTACAAATGATAGTGAGGTGGAGAGAAGGCTTTCTATTTTTTCCCCTTGGAGTAGTCTTAAGCTATAAAAAACACATGCATATAGAAATATGTGCTGGTTTGAGAGACATTTTCATGCTGCCAGCTACTGCATGAGCAGTATTTTGTAAGACAGATCCCAAAGAAGTGTTTTTGATTATACTCTGGGGTTTTTTCTAATGCTAAAGTAAAAAAAAAAAAAAGCTTGTATTTCTTCTTATTTGCTAATTTTAAGACTTAAGCATTAAATGTTGACATCCCAGTGTTTGGATTGTGGCAATTTACAATGTATTTGTTATACTTATTGTACTTTAGAGAGAGAAACACAAGCTGAATCCAAACAGAAACCAGCAAATTAATGTGAGAAAAGTAAGAACAAGAAAAGAAGAGTGGGAGAGAAGGAAAATGGGCATTGAGTTCATGAGTGACGCAAAGAAAATGGAACAGGCAGGAAGCATGAAAGAGGACAAAATGCCCAAAGGGTTTGTTATTTTGTTTTGCTCAAAGCCCTGGCTTTTTGTTGCTTACCTTGCTTCCAGTCTCACAGATAAGTGCATCAGTTTACTGTGTTCACTAAAAGCCAGGCTGCACCATTGTTCTTTACTAAAACAAGTCTTCACAGTAACGGGATGAAAAAATCCGTTTGCTCCCTCTCTTGGGCTTATTTGACAGAGCATCCTAGACTTTGTATCTTTATGAACTCTCTGCTCAACTAATACTTACATTTCCCAATTTCTTTAAGCCTTTCCAACAAAATTAATTGTGCAAACAAAATAAAAAGCATTTTCTAACTTTTGAAATTGGGTTTCTCTGCATTGGTAAAATATGTTCTTCTGCATAATTGCAAGTGCTTGTAGTATTGCTTTTCTTTTTCTTCTGCCATTGTTAACTTGAGGCAGGCTGGTAAGTATTACCATTTCAAACAATGGGCTGTCAAAATCATTGACAAAACCATAAGTTTCCTTATGGCTACTAAAATTCTTGTGCTTTCTTTGGACTAAAAAGGAATGTGCTTGATAAATCAGGGAGACCTCTTGCAAGAAAAATAATGCTGATTGTATTCTTTTTAGCTTTTTTTTTGTCATTGATTTAGATAATGCCCTGTTACACTCACATAGTCTGTTCTTCTGCATCAATTTACTTTAATTTTAGGTCCCATGCATCTGATGTTACAGATTATTCTTATCCTGCTACTCCGAATCATTCCCTCCATCAGCAGATAGCAATGCCTTCATATGGAGCAGGAGATGGTCCACAGTACATGGCAGCATCCCAGAGCCATGAGCATGAATACAGACCACCCTCCACCACTGTACGACACGCCACTTTAAACAGACCTCAGCAGCCACCTCCACCTCCACCCCAGCCTTCAGATGGCCAGCACAGCTCAGTACCTGTGGTACCAGCAGAATATGGGTAAATCTCCTGATTTATTCTACTGGATTCTTGGCAAAACCAGAGGAATGCACATTTTTCATAACCATTGCAACCTGTAATGCATCAAACAAAAAGACACCCACATCCATTAGTTACCTCCTTAGGGAGGACAGAAGAAAATTTGTATAATTTCTATGTATGAACTGAATTTAAGTGAAGAAATAGTGAAAGCAGAAACAATCAAGTGTGTATTGAATATGGTGAAGTCAGTATGGTTGTAAAATATTAAGGGTGCCTAATACAGTATTTAAGAGGAGATTATTTTCTTTTAAAGTGAAAAAGTTACAGGATAATTTGGATAATATTTTGAATAAACTTCAGGAAATGTGCAGAAAGAATACTGTTGATTTGGCCATCTCTCTGGTGTCCCTGAAATGACTTTTTAGAGGAGCTTGTGATAGAATTGGAAGAGGTCTCCTCAGGCACAAATATTCCCTACTGCCACAGGAAGATTGCCACTTTTTAATTCAAGATAGAGATTTATCAAACCCCTGTGCAGGTACTTTGCCTGAATGCATTCTGAAGGAAGGTTTGCTCCAGACTACTGGTTCTCCTGTAGCAAGAAAACATCTGTTTTCTAATGAGTTGGTGTCTGTTCTTCGACATAAATAGGTTCAACTTTCAGGTTGTAACCCCAGGAAAGGTTTAGTCATTCTTGCCTGTGTTGTTTTACACTATGCAAGCCAAGGTTTGTCATCCTTACTTGATCCTGGGATAGCATTTGCCTGATTCATGGCTATCATGCTGCAGATGACTCAGGAGTGACTGCTCCAGCCTGCCCTTTCTGTGTTGTTTCCACTGTGTAAGACATGACTGTGCTTAATCCTCAGGTCCATGACCATTGTCAGGGTGTTGCAGTTGTCATACATTGGCGTATGTCAGTGTTACCAGTCACTTTGCTTCAACTCCTTGTCTCTCTAATTCTTCACCTACTTCAAAAATCCTAACAATTCCCTTTTTTTTTCTGCTTAAGATTTTTTTAATGACATTTTAACAAAGAAATGAGCTTTTCCCTGTACCTCCTATTTAAAGAATAAATCAAATATATCAATTTAATTAAATGGTATTTAAACTGATAAACTTGACCAAAGAAGCATGAGATAGATTTGCCTTTGGGTAAATCTTTCCTTGCATACTTTCCATTGTTCTCCATGTCTGTGTCCTCTGTTATCTCTTGGCCTTGTATGAAATTGAAGGGCGTAGTCTGCAGCTTTCTCAGTCCCTTCTTCATCAAAGACTTTGTACTTAACAGTCCCACAGAGGAGGTGTTTAATAAGAAATCCAGTTTTATACTTAACTAGGCAGGAGAATTAAGATAAAAAGCTCACTTTGTAGAGTGCTGAAAGGACACTGCCTTTAACTTCAACACTTGTTTTAAATCTCAATATATCAGCAATGTTTGACAATTCTTATATGTATAGTCACTTGCATATTTAAGTCACCACTTTAAATTGCTTTTGATTCTTGTTTTACCTGATGAGTGGATGAGTGTAGTTTAAGGGGTAATGATTTTTTAAGTCCTGACTTTGAATGCATTAAATGTTTTTGTTCTGTTTTATATAGGATGCTCCCAGCTCAGATGGTGGATTATTACAATCCTTCAGGTCCTCCCCCTCCTCCTCCCCCACCTATGATTCCTTCAGCACAAACTGCATTTGTTAGTCCCCTTCAGCTTCCTGTGCCACCTTCTCATTCCGGACTGGTGACTGGCTCTACATATGCAGCTACTCATCCTCCTCCTTCTGGTGGGCTTGTTGTCACTGCTCCTCCTCCTCCTGGCCCACCTCCTCCCCCTCCAGGCCCTCCTGCTGCAAGTGCATCCCTCTCTTCCTCCCCCATGCACGCTCCTCCAGTGTCGGAGGTGAAGCAGGCACCGATGAGTGATGCGCGGAGTGATCTTCTGGCTGCCATCAGGATGGGTAAGTGTGTGCTGAGTTTTAGGTATTCCTTCCTTTCAGTGAGAGCACAGTGTTTTCCACTGAAAGGAGTTCATGGCTTCTTTTCCCAGCTGGGCAGTTTTCATTTACCACAGGTATCACATGTATGTTCTGACATTCGTCAGCCGTGAGTTTGGATCATTTTCTAATGCCTAAAGATGCACAGCTTTGTCAGGCATCTGCTAGTGTTTGTGTGGACTTCATTAATGTAATGAACGCAGCACTTGTGTTCATTAGCTAAGTGCCAGTAGATGTACATGGATTTTCACTTCTCTTCAGAAGAGCTGATTTACCCAACACCAGGCTTCAGCCCACTGATTTTTCAACTAGTGACTAATGGCTCTTCCTGACCTCACTTACAAAATGGAGCTGTAGGTCTAATGGTATTTCCAAATGCAGTTTTGAAAACTTTCATCTTTGGATCAAAATGATCTGTATGGTCTTGAATATTTAGCTTCAACATATTGTTGACAGTTTTAGAAGTATTCAGTCTCTGAAAATTACTTCCCATCTGCCTTTTTTGCCTTTCCCTCTTCCTTGCTCAGGGAGGCTCTCTTATCTCAATGCTTGCTTTCCTTTTTCCCCCTCCTTCTCCCTGAGTATATTGTAAGAATGCAACAAACTCACCAATAACAGCGTCAAGTATGAAATCTCTTGCCTGGAAGGCTTTGTCTGAGAGCAGTTGTCCCTGCAGGAATTCAGCTGAAGAAGGTGCAGGAGCAGCGCGAGCAGGAGGCGAAGCGCGAGCCCGTGGGCAATGACGTGGCCACCATCCTGTCGAGGCGCATTGCTGTGGAGTACAGCGATTCCGACGACGACTCCGAGTTTGAGGAGAACGACTGGTCAGATTGAACGTGGTCCAGGCCTACTGGCAACTACATTAAATACTTGGCTTCAGTGATTGCTTTCCTAGCAAGATGTAAAGCGGGACGTTGACATGTATTAAGGCTAGTGAGGGAAGGACTAAAATTGAGTTGGTGTTATTCAGAATGCTGTAGCTTAGCAACTCTGGTAATAATAATGTGATTATGCTTATGCAGATCAGAAACTTGTCTTACTTTCAGTATTTACTGCATAATACTTAAGTGCCACTAAATGTAGCAACTCTTGTGCTGCATGCAAAATATGCTGCAGTTGTTGCACTGTTACAGAACCAGCATTTTATTTTACTTTCCTTTTCTTGAATGGATAAAATATATTTTTTTGAATTTACATCTTATTCTTTTAATTATGTAAGCAACTTAGATACTTGTGAATTGGTCTGGTTGTTAGTCTTTGAGGGCAGTTAAATGTATGGCTGAGTGAAGTGTTGAGTTCCATAATTGTGACTTTTAGCTTTTTTATTAGGTACTAATTATGCCCACCTTAGTCTATTTTTCACCACTTTTGGGCTTAAGTTTTTTTGCATACAGGATTGATTTTATACTATCTTTCTTTTTATCTTAAAAACGTAGCAGATGATGAAATGTATACTTTGAAGTATGAACACACATGATCCAAAAAGAACATTTGGTGAGCAGGCAGAATACGTCTGTAACAGTACCAACTCTTCAGTTGCTGACTGCTTGTTGGGGAAGAGTGTTGGGTGCTCTCTGCTGGGTAGCAGATGCATGTCTGTGTTATAAATGAAAATGAAAATACCTGTAGAGCTTTTCAGTCTTATGATAAGATCAGCTGGATGCAGGATAGATCTGATTGAAACCTGTGGCTATTGCAGTGCAGAAATGCTACTGCTATTACTAAAGATTGGAACAGTCCAGATCTAGCAATCAGATAACATTTCACAAGTATTAAACTTGGTCTTCATGCCTGTAGGTATAAATGTGTGTAAATAAGTTCTGTTGTTGTTGATTTGTACATGTGTAGTCATGTAGCACAATTACTCAGAACTCTTTACTTTGAATGTATTTCTTTACCAGTACATCCCATGGATAAAACACGGGCAGTTAATGCAGTTTTGATGGCTGTTGAGGTACTATGCCATATGTATACACATAGACTGTTTTGGTCCTTTCCTGGGAATAGTTGCTGCCATAAAGTCTGCTTTGACTGTCTCTGTTTTAAATTTTTTTTTTATATATATCAGCAGTACAGTATTAAAGTTGTATTTTTGTTTTGTTTCTCCTCTTCTGGACCAAGAGTCAGGCTGCTGCTTTGCCTAATGAGGCTTTTAAATTTTATTCATAGCAGGGAAAGAGTTCTTTCCTTACCAGACTACAGTTTTAATCTTTGTAACAGAAGTCTGTGTAATTCCAGGTCTAACATTTGGTAAAGCTCCTTTGTTCTGTGGGCCCCCCCTTCTGTTCTTAAAAGAAGTATGTAAAATAAAAAGAGAAATGGAAGGTGATTATCTAACCTGTATTTACACCGTTAACAGTTTTAGTCCTGAGAATGTAACAGTCTAACATGATGTTTGCATGCAAACTGTTGGCTACTGCATTGCTGTTTAATCTGCATATGATTTTTCAATCCGTGGTGGCTGCCTTTGTGGCAGAGGGGCAACGTGCTGGTGTTAAAATTTATCACACAAAGTACAACCAGTCTCTGCATAGTGGTGAGCAACTACAGCTCTTGGTAGCCAGGGGCAGCTGAAGGTACTTGCTGATCTCCATCCTGGTTGGAGCTGGTTTTGTCTTTGCCTTAAAATGCAGAGTTGAAGTCTGCTTCATTTTGTGTCCTGGAGTCTGAGGTCTTTGTGTCCCACCAGAGAGGGCAGAATTTAGGCTGTAGCCTGGTGGTGGCTTTCATCACCCTGTGGGAGATGGCTTGTCCTTACCATTGTGATGTGCTTGCACGGTGGCCTGCAAAAGGATTCTTTGGAGAGGTAGCTGAAGGTGCAACTGGGACCTCGGTGTTACATCACTGTATAGGTGGTGAGAGCACTCTCGATGTTCTTTTGATACATGCTGAAATGAAATGTCTCAGCAGAAAATTCCAATCTACTGAAATTTGATATGACAGAAGATATATTTTATGAGCACAGATGTTGAGTGTGTCTGAAATTTTGTAATTTGTGTTTATTTTAAATAATAAGCATTAAAAAAAGCAATCAGTTGTGACCAGTGAAGATAGTGTAGATTTTTCAGTCATAGTAGCCAACCTGTTTTTCTGAACCTGCAATGTTGTCATTTCCTTTTGGTATTCTATGGACAAAGTGTGAATTGAATTTAGTGATGTAAACATGATTCTAGGCTGTTTTTATCAGTTTTATCATACTTGGGGTTGTGCATAAGTAACAAATATGAATAAAATCTCACTTTTGAGCTTGTGTTTCTTTCCTTAGATTAGTAAGATTTTGCTGTTTATTTTTTCTTACTGGTGACAGAAATGAAAATGTAAGGCTTCTACGTGCTGTCTGTGATCCCAAGGAACTGTTGTACTGATGTTCCGGGGGTGAAGGACGGAGTCTGCAAAACCAGATGCCCTTCCTCCTGACATCCATATTTGGTTCTTTTGCAGCCTTGATTCAAGCTCTGAGTTACTGGCAGGTCTAAGCAGGTATGAATTTCCCTACAGGTAGCTTTAGGGATTTTGTTTCAGTGAAACTCATTAAATTCCAGCTTTGCTTCCAGAAAGGACAAGGCAGAAAATATAAGTTACATTAGCAAGTCTTGCCCACTTTTTTAATAAGAAATTGTCTTTGTAGGTTAGTGACATCAAGCACAATACTGTAAAATACAAACCAATGCTGGCCTACTAGAAAAGTACTTCAAATTTAATCTTTTAATTGTAATCAGATTAAAGCCAGGAGAGGCTTTTCATCCTACTGGGGAGAACTTATGTAAACCAATTGTGTAATATAGTAGCCTAATTGTAAATTAAACAGATTTGTTTATGCATCTTAGACTCGGTTGTTTCTTGGGAAAATAAATTAATCTTTATTCTGTTCATCTGAAAACTCCAGTCCCTCTGGCACTCAGTTCTTACTTCTCTCAAATTTTCCACTTTTTAATTTGAACTTAATTCTTGAACTTAATCTAAATTGAAATTTAGAGCACAGGCACCAATTCCATGTAGAAACTGAATATGCAAGCTTGCAATTTTTTGGTTCAAAGGTTCTCTTAGTAAAGCATTTAAAGCTGCTTGTTGGAGCTTAGTTGGAGTTAGGTCTGATGGTCACTCAGCATGCTGCTTTTACAGCTTTTGTGGTTGTCCTTTGAATTTTAGAGAATTTTCATGGAGCTAAACTGAACTGGATTTTTGGGTATTTGAGATTTCTCTTTACCAAGATGAATGGAGATGAAAAACACCTTTATTGTAAGAGGGGGGTGCATGGTGTTGAGAATAAACTCTAGATTGAGCTCATTTGCAGTATGCAGATGGAGTGGGGAGGAAAGGAAATGTCTCCGTGGGGAAATTGGAGCTTGATGTAATTTTCAGCTATGTTCTCTCTGCTGTGCTGGGCACTGTTTAAATAATGAAGAGGTGTTCTCTTCCCCTTGAAACAACATACCTAAAGGTACAGCAAAGATGTAATTTCTAAAAATGTTTGAAGTTCCACTGTAAACTGAACTGAGTGTAAACCTGATAATAATGAAGACTTCATTAGAATCTTATGACTGGAAGCTGAAGTTTTACAAATTAAATTTTGAGCTGAGGTATTAATTCCTAGCCAAGAAGTAAAATAAGTATTAGAACAGCTTATCCCAGAGATGGATTTTTGCAGTGAATTTTTTTTAAGGTGACATTACACATTTTTTTCCCTCTGGAAAAAAAAACCCCAAACAAATTCAGCCTACTGTAGTCCACTTTGAGGAAAGATGCTTGCCCTTGAGGGTATGAATTTTGTCTGAAGAATTCCTGGGTAAGAGTGAGTCCATACATACATAAACTCATATGCCCATATACCAAAGTCCAAAGATTTTTGGCATATTGAGGCAGATCTGCATTCAGGTACTTAAACATTGAGGGTGATATACAGGGAATGAAAATAAGTTATGATCCCTGCTAGAATCCCTCAGGCCCTGGTGTCTGCCACAAAACAGTTGTAAGAGACTTGAGCATGTCACTGAACACCCTTCCCAGTTTCCTTGGACTTTAAAGGGAGTATGGCTACTCCAGAAGGATAGTGGTTTCCTAATTGACCATCATCTTTCATTAAAAAGAAGAAGAGAACAAGAACACTGAGAAAAAGAAGTCCTTTAGCTGCCAAACAGGCAGAAGGAATTACATATCTTGCTTTCTCTACTAACAGGCAAAGAGTATCTTTTCATGTGCTGTCAAGTCTCTGTAGGTTTCTCTGGAGAAATGTGTTCTCATCTGTGGGTGACATAAACGTGTACTCCTACTAGTGCAAAGCACTCTCAGGTTAGTGCAAAGCACTCTCAGGTTTGTGCTGGGCTGGACTTTTTCAGCTATATAAGAAAACAAGTTGCCACTAAGATTCTTAGCTAAATATAGTAGTCTCTTGGAGATTATTCTTACTGCTGCAGATAAATAGAGAACTTCTTATCTGATTAGCCAGAGCAGGGTGGAGTTCTGTGCTTTTGTCTTGTCAAGGGGTTACTGCAGAGTGATTTCGAGATTAGAGCTGAGGGCAACTGTTTTGAGATGTCACAGCAGCTGGTCTTAAGCATGTTGCCATTCTGAGTCACTCGGCGTTTCAATCCCTGTGTGCTGTCGCACCACGTGAAAACTGCTCTGTCCAGCAGTCACTCATTGCCAGTGAAGTGTAGGAGGGAGGAGAGGCCTGGGGGTCTGCCCGAGGGGGTCTACCCTATTGCCACTTGATACTGGGCAGCCTGTCTCCTCTGTCTGGGGCAGCAGCTCTGAACAGAACGCCTGCCAACTACAGTGAAGGGGGTGGCAGAAACTCATCTCTTTCCTCTGTTCCTGGAAATCAGGTTCCCTCTTGGTATCTGCCAGTGCTGATGAATTTTTTAGTCAGTTTCCTGAGTCATCCCGCTGTTAATGTTTGATTTCTCTAGAGAGTTTAACTTTCTAGTCTGTTACCAGTTTTGCTGAATGGCCTGTGCCCGCAGCTTGTTGCCCCTCACAAACTGGGTGCCCTTGCTCTCCTCAACTCCACAGCCTAGCGTGGGTTGTCACCTGCAGCCTGTCCCTCTGCCTCCTCCTCTCGTGAGTCTTGTCCTGGTTTTCAGTAGATGGCTTGCATGTTACCAGCCAAGGATATTCCCCTTCCCTGTTTCAGCAGGACCTATGGTTTGGTTGGTTGGCCTTGGTGTCTTTCCCTTGGAAAGTTCTGTGACTGTGCTGGTAACAGTGGGTGTTAAAAGGGATGCTGCTTCAGGGCACAGGGCTTTTCATCTCCATGGAGGAAGATGGAAGTAGAATTGTTTGTCATACAGTCACACTTCACCACTAAGCTAAGCCTTTATGAAGTTGCTGCTTATTCCAACCATGTGAGGCTTCACCTTCGCCTCACTTGGGACACTTTCAGGTTTCTTTGTATTTATTTTCTCTGGTCTGGCTTTGGGGTGTTTTCAGCTATATCTGCATTGGTTTATTTTTCTGTTCTGCTTATATTTCCTTCCAAATTGAGTATGCTTCCAAACTCTTCATAGGGTGCCTTCACACAGCTGGATAAGCTACTTATGATTGCCATTATGTTGTAATCATTATTTCTGTCTTTGAGGAAGAAGAGTTGTTGTTTGTTTCATATTCTCAGAATGACAGCCAAAGTAAGACTTTCAAGGATGGCTGTTAAAGTTTCCCAATAAATTTACTTCTGCATGATTTGTCTTTATGGCACATTTTGCTGCAACAAAGGTTTAGAAGTTTTACTTACATCGTATGGGAAAGTTTTTGTATTGCTGTGAAGAACTTCTGTATAGGTTCATCAGAATATTTAATCTGTGTTGAGACTGTTAAGGTGTATAATGTGTGCAGTGCCATGCTGCGATGTGATCTTAATTAGTTATAAATGTCTGCAGTTCTTTGTGGCATTTAGGGTTTACCTTAAAACACCTGGATCCTGCTGGCTCATTGCTTCTCCCAGTACCAGTCACTGATTTGCCATCAGTGATGCAAAACACCACTGTGACATCTCACAAATATTTTAAGAAAGAGAAGCAAAATTGCTGCCTTGTACCCAACCGACTGTCATCAGACAAGTGCTTACCTGAATGATACCCCAATTTTGATCATCCTCTGTACTCTCTTCAAAACCCCCAGTGACTATCATGACAACCCATGCTTTTAAAAAATTTTAAGAGCCATCTTTATTCTATAAGTTGACATGGTCTGCCTAGAAGACTGAATTTAGGTCTACCATATGCTTATAAGTAAAGGATGCTGTGGTGCCTCTCCAGTGGTGCCCCTCCTGTCCCATATTCTTTGCTATGTTTCTGGAATTTATGTGAATAATTTATATGGCTTGATAGATATACTTCGTACTTTGCTGAAAGAGATAATAAATCCTTACTTTAGGGATTTTCAAACCTAGTTAAAATACACCAAATGGTGAGGCAGCTGCCAACAGCTAGAATTATTTGAGATAGGAGATGTCTGTAACATTGCTGCTTATTTACTATGTTAGCAGAGTAGAAGCATTTAAGCATGGATGCCCCTCTTACACAGGGAGAATAACAGCACAGATCTGTGGTATTCTTCTGTCTCTTAAATGGGAGCTAGGAGAATAAAGATTTTTAGGACAGAAGGAAAACCAGAAAGGTCAGGATTTTTTTTTCCGTTCTAAAGAATAGGAGAAAATGTTTCTGTGAAATTGATGATGCTTCTCTTTGTATTTGTTTTATCTCCATACAGAAGCCTCCAAATGGTGAAGGCCACATTTTAACATTTTCCCTGAAGATCACCTTCCCTATTTTGTTCTCTTCACCTTATCACCTGCAGTATGCAATGACCTTTCTCTTCGATTCAGCCATCTGTCTGCTTCAGCTTCTTTTTCCTTCACTGATCAGATGAGACATGAGGGTACAAATGGCACTGGCGGCGCTGCTGGCCTCGATACCTGATTAGGATAAATAGACTTAAGCTGACATTTTAAATAGTAAATAGGGCTTTTTTTAAAATTCATGAATACAAGAATTGCTAAAGGAGTCTAGTGAACTGGTAATGTGTTCTGTTCAGGAAGCAAAACATAAAATACTCAGGGTGGTAGGATATATAAAAAGAATGTGTGGGGAAAGCACACCTCTAAAGTGCTGCTCTGTTTTAAGGCTTCCAGGTGTGAGCTTTGCACAATTGCTGCAATTACCAGCCTGCTACAGGTATTGCTTCTCTCTGGGTTTGGGCAGCAACCATTTATTCTCACCCAACTGCTTGCATGCTAACAGGGCTATCACTGCTGTAGAAAGGATACAGAAAAATTTGTTGCCTCAGGAAGCATATATGGAATGAAATGGAGAAGTAGTGGGATGAAAAGAACCGAATTTCCCTCTGAGAACATCAGTGGTATTGGCAGGACAGAACAGAAGATACCATTAGGTGCCATTAGTTTCTTAGCATGGCAGTTAAATAAAGAACTTGAAAGTTCCGGGTCTTGAGATCCACAGCATAGGGACTGTCTCATCTCATCAGTCTTAATGCCTGAAACTGCAGCCTAGACAGCCCTGATGTCAGCTGGCTGGTGAGATCATGTCCAGGTGACTCAGAAGTGGAGCTCAAAGGGAGCCAGTGTGTACAGCAGGGCACAGCAGGTGCTGGGCTTCAGTTCTGCTGCATGCAAATTAAATGCCTGGTGCTTTAGTGAGAGCAGGTCTTGTGCCTACACACGTCTGGGAGGAACCTAATTCACGTGCTGCTCCGTGATGGGAATTGCAGCACGGCACGATGAGTGAGCAGATTGGCTTCCCAAGTGCTGCTGATCCACGCTCAAGTACGGCTATGGGCTCCAGTGCCTGAGCAGCGCCTGTGCTCTGTGTGTGACTGCCAAACAGCCCCGCTCTCCAGGCTCTTCACCCTTCCTTGCCACACCGCTCACTCCTGTGTGCTGCTGTTGCCATCCTGCCACATCATCTGCTGCTCAGCCTGGGAGAGGCAAACACCCCTATCTTTGTGCTGAATGTCTGGCAAAGTGTTGGCAGTAGCTGAGGAAGCCTTGCTAATGAGCGAGTGTTGCTAAAAGCAGCGTGGTGCAGCACCTCTCCCACGCAGCCTGAGCAGCAGCCGAAACAGCCACCTTCTCTGGAGCTCATCCTGGCACACGAGCCAAGTAGGATTAACTAGATGGTAAAAATCTGTTGGCTGGTAATTACACTTTAGTATTTGATTTAAATACAAAGCCAGATAATGCAGAAAGTGTGAAAATGTTTCAAAATGCTCATTCATCCGTTATAAATTCCCTGCTCAACAAGATGCTTTTTTACTCAAGAGAAGAGCCTGGCACTTGGCTCCTGCAACTCTGCAGAGGTGGCAGGAGAGCTGCAGGAGGGCCCTTGCAGCTTTTGGATCAAGCCTACTCAATAGCTGGGAAAACACTACATTTGAGCTTCCTGCAATTCTTTGTGTCACTTTGATTGGGAAGGGACATGCCAGGAGCAGCCTTCATTATGGACTGCACTAGGCTTCTGTCCTCATCTTGTACCCAAAGCCTTAAAATCCTGGGACAGGAAAATGAGGTGCTGCTGTAACATTTCTGTCCCCTGCAGACCCACCAGGTAAGAGGTACAGTCTTTCTGTAGCAAGAGACTGACCTCAAGTGGACAAATGGGGCAATCATAAGAGCTTATCCTAATTAAAATACTGCTGTATGAGAACAGAGAGAGGAGATGAAGAAATTTGAGTTAGATATATAGAGAGAGATGTTCCTCTCTCAGTAATCAAGTAGTAGTGTGGTAGAAGTGGATGTACAGCAACATCTCAGTGCATGGGCAACTGTGCTGACTGCTGGAAGTTCTGAGTCTCAGGGTCCTTGACAAAATTGGAACTTGACACTTGACAAAAGTGCTCTGAAATGTAAAACTGCCATGAAGCTAAAAGCACTGGAACAACAAGATCTGACAGCTGAGGAACTTTACTGCACCTTGGCTGAGCTCCTGCCTCTAAATGTCCTCACAAGTCCCCTGAGCCTGCCCTGCTTGTGAGGTGATGTGACTTTGCACAAAGAGGAGGCCTCCAAGGAATGTGGGAGAGGGATATGAATTGCAGCAGCTTAATGTTGGATGTTTTAAACTTTAATTCACAGAATCTCCGGGGGCTTGAGGTGAGAAGGAATCTGGAGGTCATCTGATCCAGCCCTCCGGCTCAAGCAGGATGACCTAGAGCTGTTTGCCCAGGACCATCTCCAGATGGCTTTTGAATATCTCTGAGGAGTGAGACTCGACAGCATCTCTGGGTAACCTGTGCCAATGCCAAGTCAGGGTCACAGTGAAAGAGCATTTCCTGATGTTCATACATCTTGTGTGTCGTTTTGTGGCCATTGCTTTCAGTTGTGTGCTTGAGCCCTATGGATGCTGCCCATCAATGCTTAACTGTGTTGCTGCAAACGAATGCTTGAGTTAAAAATCTTGTCAAAAATCTCTTTTTACAGGGAAGGTGATGTATGACTAGAAGTGGATGTGCTGTTCAGCATCTGAGTGATACGGTAATAAAAATCCCTAAAGAAGGAGATTAGTTGCACAGCAAGTTTCATCATCAGACTTCCAATGGCTGGAGCTGAACCTAATATGAAAATAGAAAACCTTGGTTTTTCTTCTCCAGCCTTGCTTGGATGATGTAATGTGAATTTCACCATACAGTGAGGTTTTCTAATGCCTATCAGTAGGCAAATGAGAAATAATCTTGAGGGCCTTGTTGGGTTTGATAGGGCTGTTTTTCAAGGAGGGTGAGAGTTTTGTGGCTGCCTTTTAGAAAAGGGCTGGAGGGTCAGAGTGGGGTTTTGGCAGATCTAAGTTTTCCCACATTCTGTTGTGTGCAAGCACAGGTTTGGATGGGGAAGTGATATGAAACCCATCTCCTAGTCAAGAAGGGAAGTACATTCAGCAACAACAGCTAATGCTATTTCCTTAGACTCCAGTGCTCCTTTGTGTGGTGGAAGCCAGTCCTACCACAAAGCCTTTCCTCTGCTCTTTGATAGCATCACAGGGTGATTCAGGCAGGAGGGGACCTCAGGAGTTCTCTTGTCCAGTGTCCTGCTTGCACCAGGGCTAAACCAAGCTGCTCCGGGCTTGATGTGGTCCCTGATGCCTCCAGCAACATTTGGGTTCTTCCCCCCAGTGTGTGACAATGACATTCATGGCAGGGTTAAGCTTTCCCCTGCCAAATGATTGAGACATGGGTCCCACCACTGTCTTCATTGCTCTGAAGAGGAAAAAACAAATGCTTCCTGGTCACTAAGGGAAGAGCACACAGGAAACACCTCACTGCAGTACAGGGAGAGCTGCTGGCATGGCTTGCATTCCCTGCTCCCCACGTGTGCATTAGGGGAGAAGATGGCTGCAGTGCTGTATGGGAGGCCTTACCATGTTGATGCTGCTGCTTTACCTTCCCTCTTCTGGAAGTTCTCCAAATATCTGAAGTATTTGAATAGTTGGTAGGTGGAAGACATTGCTGTCTTCCCCTGTCCTCAGGTGAAAAGAAAGGGGATAATTATTCCCCCAGGACAATGATGGTGAGTGATCCTTTTTGCAGCACTGCTGTGTACACCACTCCTTCTCTTACAAGAAATATATCCCAGATTTTCCTTATGGTGTTTGATGATGCGCCTGTAGACGTGAGTGTTAATGGGCAAAGGCCGAACCAGATTTCATTGGGTGTGTTATTGCCTGTTGGTATGAGAATAGATCAACACTTGAATGACAACTAATCTATATTATGAAATATACAATCTTTAATTTACATAGAGATGAAGTCTGCTTATAGGGAGTGGAAATCAATAATGGCTTTTATATCATCCTCTGGGTAGAGTATTAAGTCTGAAATTCTGTAATATCTAAACTGCATCAAGAGATTACAAGTCAAAAGTATTAATAGCATAGAAAGAAACGTTTTATCCTCTCTTAATAAACTTGATATAGCTGCAGTTTCCAGGTGGGGTTTTTGTTCTTTCGCAATGAGAAATGTGTTGCAGGCTTCGTCATTTTATTACTGTTTGAGGTTATGTCCAGAAGCTTGTGATGTAGGTGGTGTATAAACACAGAAAGAAAAGGTGGTCCCTGCAATCAAATCTGCATTTGAGGGGTAGTTGGAGGGCACCCACAGTATCTGAACAGAGGAACCTTGGTTTTTTCCTGATTCAAAGCCCACCCATGAGCAGAGAGATTTGCTATGGACCAAACTGTACTTAATTTAATGCTGTACTGATACCAAGCAGGGAGTGGATTCCGATTAAACCCAGCCTTCTCTGTAAAGAACCCATTGCCAGTGCATTCCTACAGGGAATGGTGTGATTCCCAGTCCAGCATCCATCTTTGCTGTGTCTTGGAAAGGCATTGCTGCCACTTAATATTTTTTTTATTCTTTCCTTTTAGCTAACTGGAGCCATATAACAATCTGCTCCAGCCATTCTGAAGGCTCTATTTTTCTATAATTTGCTTTGATTCTGAATAGATGGGAAAAGTGACAGTGAAAGAAAACATTTCAGTCAGAACAATATCTGTTTCCAAAGGCATGTCACAACAGAAAATACAATTAAAATTGACTGAATGCCCATGGTTGGTACATAAAACCTTGTGCTGTGATTCACAGTAGCAGAGCACAGTGAACATGATGTATTGGCACTCCCTGGCTGTTTCTCTGTAGCTTCTCCAAGTTGTGCTATTTTTCTTTCACCCCCTTCAGCCCCCTGCCCCCCACAAATGTTCTCTCTTCTTCTGTATGATGAATACAGCCATTAATCCAAGATTAACTTTATGCAGATTTTATATATCACCTCTTCTCCTCAGGTTTTAATCAGCTTTGCACAACCAAGTTAGGTCTGTCTTAAATTTTCTGTGCTTACAAAGGTGCAAGAAGAACCAGCAGGTGCAAGAGGACTGAAGTAGGGGGAGGAGAATGACAAAATTCTGGGAGTGGAAGGAGAATAGGTGGCTTTTCAGATGGGCTGTTTTGATAGCTTGAAAAATTACCTTTTTCAGAGAACACATAATGACTTCCACGTAATTTACTCAAAACTGTGACTTCTTTAGACTACGGTTTTCTCAGAATTTCTCGGGGAATAGATATTAAAGCATTGAGCCCATTTGATTTTAAGCTTCTGTAATGCAGCTGCTTTTGTGTGTACAGCAAAACCATGTACAGAAAGACACTATTTTTTTCTGTAAAACTGCTTCTCTACTGCAGCATTTAAAGCCTGTATCTACTATGCATTCCTTATTTCCCATGCTGTCATGAGGAATTAATTTGATTTCTTTGGCTGTGACCTATCTAGGAAAAAAAAAGAAAAAAAAGGAAGAAAACTTTAGATACTGCAGATTTCATTAAACATATTGATGTTTTCTGGGAAGGAGAGCAGATTCTGAATTAGTTCTTTCAAGGTAATTTACTTGGCTTACAGATAATTCTATTGAAATGCCTAGAGTTTGTGAATTGTACAATTACTGTATTTTCCTGTCTCTGTAGATCTCTAGCCACAACAAATTCCAGGGCTGACATTTTGATTTGTATTTGCATTCCTGCTCCACCAGATGACTGCTGTTTCTTTAAGCGAACCAGACTAAAAAAGCCTCATGTGAAGAGGTGACAAGAAATAGAGCAAACAGGACTCTTTTCATCATTCTGTTCCTAGATTGCCTCCTCAGTAATGAATCTCTTTTAGGATTCAATGTCACAACATACATATTTTTCCTGTCCCATTAGTACTTTTAATAATTCCAGGTCAGTTTAAGAGTGGACCTGAAGAAAAGGTTATGCACATCAAAACTTTCAAATTTCACTTTTAAGTACTGAAGGCTGGAAGTGTCAGCCATGGAAGCACGGCTTAAGGATAGGCATGGACAAAAGTAAAGTCAAGAGCAATCTGAAATGGTTCAAGATAATCTGTACTATCTGATCTGAAAAGCTCTAAGCACTCAGTATCCACTGAGAAGGTGACTGTTCCTGAAAGATTGGATTTTTTTCATACATTATGGAAGTGTTTGTGATTATTTTTATCTGGGCACCTGTGATGCTTGCGGTGTTACTAACTCATGGTGTGGGGTATGGTGTTGCAAAGATGTCTGGTCTCTGAAAGCAGATGCTACTGCTGATGCAAATGATGCAGTGAAGCCAAAAAAGTGACCCAGCACTGGATCTGGTATGAGTTACTGCTCTTGGTAGCAGCACTGGCACAGCCTGACAACAAAGGGACCTGGAAACTGAACTGCTGCCTCACTGCAGTGCCATTCAAAGAGGAGGTGGGAATTCCAGACTTTATTTGCTGTCAAGATATTCCAGGCACATGCAAAGGGGGCAGATGGTATGACTGCTATGAATTTCTTATCACTGTGTTGGAGAGGTGCTTAGGGTTTGATTTGTTCTCAGTCTGCCACCTAGTTGTGATGCTCTCTGTGTCTGCACTGACCTTAGACAGCCCAGACCTACTGCATGTTCAGCATTTTTCCTTTTTCATTAATTTTTAACCAGTCCTGCAGACTTTCCAAGTGTTCTTTCAGCTGTCGACTCTGGCTGTGCCACAGCTGCTGCTGCTAAGCCACTCAGTGTGACCCTCTGTGCTGCTTACTTCAGGCAGAGGAAGAACAAGACTCAAGAAATTGCTCTGCCAGGTAGGAGAGCAAATGAGGGTATCTTCTAATTAAATGTAATGACAAGGAGGCCAAAGAGCATCCCCTGCTAATTCCTGAACTACTTTGGCAGCAGGCAGAGAGGAAGCAGAAAGGGAGGTGGGGGTGCCAGAATGGGGCAGGGGAAAAAAAAACCAGGACAGAAAGGGAGGTGGCACAGCAGCTTGTCCTGCTTATCTCCCTGGGCTTTGGTCAGGGCACCTCTGCCCTGCTGCTCACACCAGGGCTGCCTTGCAGCAGCTTCGGGATCCTTCAGCTCCTGGTACCTGACTTCTCCTCAAGGGAGTGTTACACAAGCAGTCTCTCATTGCCAGGCAATCTTTCGGATGAGGCAGCACTGCTATAGCTGCTCTGGATTTAATCTTTTCCTAATGCTTGGAAGAATATGCATGCACCCAGGATAATTTTAGTAATGTGGTATCTGTAATTCCTTTTTATTGGTTATATAGAGCTGAGGGAAAGCCCTGGTGTCCTGGGAGTTGTACTCATAAAGACAAAACTTCTTCTTTCGTTTATTTCGGTTTCTTTGTCTTTCAAGTGAGAATGTGCTCTGGTGCACCTTGGATCAGCTTCTTGGCAGGGCTCATGCATTAGCTCATGCAAGATTTTGTGCTGTAGCAGAGGTGGGTGGCAGGTACCTGCACAGCTGGTGTGCAGCTCTGCTGGGCTGTGTAAGCTCTACTGCATCTCATTGCTCAGACCCCACTCAGGAAAACACCAATGCCAAGCAGGTTCCTCCAGAAACTCCCCTCAGCTGCTCCCTTTCCTGTCAGGGAGCAGAATGGTGATGGACAGGCTTTACCTTATGGATGGGTGTAAAGCTGTGTGTGATACTATTTTTGGTACATCTGGAGCTTCATGTTTTCTCTGTTGTTAGTCTCCATTGTGGAATACGCTCCATGTGGGAGGGGTTCACCACACACCTTCATTTCCACAAGAGTTCAGGGAGTGATGTGAGCACGTCTCACTTCCCACGTCTCACTTTCTACACCTTCCTGAGAACTTTCCTCCCTCCCAAAGCAAAGAGGTTTGGTGGCCATTGGTGCTCAATAGAGTAACCCAGGTCGGAGAGCCCAGGTTTCAATGGCAAGGAGGGACATTTTTTTTACCCTGTTCTGTGTGGGTACGGTTATTTTCTTTCCCTTACATGAAAAATTAGGAAATAATGTTTTTCTTTTAGGGTGAAACCTGGCACAGTTTATAACCCACATTAACCTAAAGACAAGCCTTCCCCCATCCTCCCTCATCCCCAGGCTAAGCAATGACTTTCACTGGCAGCCTCACACCCTCCAAGGCTGAGTTGCTGAGGGTTTGTAGGGCACCTTCTGCTCTGCTTCAGGGTGGGCTCTCATGTAACTTAGGAGTTAGTACTCAGGGTTTTCACTGACCAACTGCAAATTAACTGGGACATGTTTCTCTGGCTGATGGAGATGGAAGCTGCCAGGTGAGAAGTTTGGGCTGGGCAGGATGGTGGTGGGCCCACTGAAATTGGTTCAGATGGCTGATATGGAGACTTCCATCAGATATTTTTGAGTGTGAATGTTTCTTAAACATGCATGTAATATAAGTCAGGAACAAGTTCCTGTTGCAGATTCAAGACTTTCAATTAATCTTTTCAACAGGACAAAAGCCTAAAAGCAGTTTGAATAGGATTCCTAGCAAGGGGTTTTTACAACTGTCTGGGACAGCGACAAATGAGCTGTTACTTCACTTACTCAGGTGGTTTGGTCCATTGTAAAGACAGAGCAGGGAACAGGATTTTCTATAAACTGTGGATGTGTAGTATTTTATTCTGTTATAGCAGCAAACTTGTATTATATCTAGAAAGATAATGCCAGACATAATAATATGGAAAATAGTATTAAGGAATATATATTAGTTTAGCAATGCACCAGCTGCTGTAGAAAATGTTCATGTCATAACTATTAGTACTTTATTAGTAATGCTGGCCAAGGCAGGATTTTTTCCTCCCTTCCCCCCCCGTGACTTCAGCATTGGTAGTCCTGGTGACTGGAAGGCTCACTCTATCCAGATATTGTGCAAGCTTTTCCTTGCACCTCAGTCCTAGGGAGGACAGGACATCTTTAAGTTACTTTTGTGCTCTTGGTTCTTTTCTAGTCTGTGAATAAAGAGTCAAACATCAAAGGAATAATGGATCAGTCACCACCAACTAGACTGATACCGTCAAATTATTCCAAGTAGATAAATAAATAATTGTGAATTCATAACTGTGATTGATAGTCCCATTTTTTGATTTGTATTAAACACAGGTTATCTGTGATTCTAAGGTGAGATGTTGTGCTAAGTACCCTGCAGGCACAAGGTCCTGCTTTAAATCCTCCAGATGATATGACCCAGCAGACTTGAAATCTGCCTACAGCTTGGCCTGGAGCTGAGTGACTGTGAATTGTCTGGTTTCATAAAGAACATGATTTTAATTGCATTGGAAAATTTTTCACCCTCAGAATCCAAATGCTAATGCTGCCCTGTGCTCTAATTCTGATCTTTCTGCTGTTCTGGTTTATCTGTTGAGTAGACTGACAGACAAGTGTTAACTTTTTCTTTTAAAAACTTTCTCTGATATGACATAAACCCATCGTGGGTCAATGAAGACCTTGGTGTAATTTTAATTAATTTTATTTCCAATGCTCATGCCTCAAGGCAGATCTTTTTGTAATATTTCAAATTTTAAAATGTGCTACCTTCTGTGAGCAGCCATTTTTATGAATAATGGAGAAAATACTTAAAATTTTGAAGAGTATAGTGTAAAAAGTGGAAAAAATGGCTAGGGGCCCCTTCTTTCTCTGCCCTTCCCCTTTGGTAGGCACCAAGGTTGTTTGTTACTGTTCAAGGCAACAGATACCAAGAGGCAGAGGAGGAAAATCCAGTATGTAACTTGTGGAGGCTGTGTCCATGCTTCTGCTGTGACCATGGTCATTGATTCCTATTGTTTAACACTAGAAATGTCCGCTAGACCTTTGAGCCAGACCACCAGTATTTTATAGACTCTTTTAATTTGTCAGTCATTTATTCTTCTACTAAATCCAGAGGCTTGTGCTTGGCTTAAGCCATCCCAGCAGCTAATCTACATGTCAGGAGACAGGGATCCCCCATTTCCTAGGGAGTGTCTTCCAGTGCTTGGTCTCGATTTACCTCCTTATTATGAACTAAAAATAAAACAAAGAGTAATAGGTACAAATTGAATGAGGGGAAATTTAAGTTAGATATTAGGGAGAAATTTTTTCACCCTGGTGGTGAGACACTGGAAGAGGTTGCCCAGAGAAGCCATGGATGTCCCAACCCTGGCAGTGTACAAGGCCAGGTTGGATAAGGCCTTGAGCAGCCTGGTCTGGTGGGAGGTGTCCCTGCCCATGACAGGGGGCTTGGGACTGGATCACCTTTAAGGTCCATTCCAACCCCTTAACATTCTGTGATTCTGTGATAATGCTCTGTCAAGGTCTAAGCCTTCCAGACCATGGTACGGATGCCCACAGGTGTGTCTTATTCTCCATGAGAACCACAGGACAGTCCAGGTTCACAGGGACCTCAGGAGGTGTCTGGTCCAACCTCTGTCTCAAAGCAGGCTCAGACCAGGTTGCTCAGGCTTTTATCCAGTAGAGTCTTGCAAACCTCCAAGAGAGATTGCACAACCTGTCTGGCCAACCTGTGCCACTGCCTGGCTGTCCTGATGGGGAAATAGTTTCTCCCTATATCCAGTTTCCTCCTCACTATTTCACTTGGGCCTGTAGTCTCTCAGCATGCACCACATGATGATCCTGGATCTCTTGTCTTGGTAACACCCGCACAAGCTTTGCTGGGTCCTTGTGAAGCCAGTTCTACTCCAGGCCGAACGAGCCAAGCTCCCCCAGCATCTCTCAGAGGCTGTTGTGCAGCCTCTGACTGATCTGTATAGGGGTGTGTGTTTATAAAACAAACCCCTTAACACCTAAATGCAGCACAAGATCAGGTCAATTTGTTGAGCAGTCTGACCTCTGCTATCTTGATGACAATTCAGGTATGATAAAGGATTTGTAGGTTAAAGGACAGACATATGTATGTTTTACATAAATATAAGAGCTTCCCATCAGTTCCTCTGTAGTAATTTCATCTGCTAAATTTGTTTTTATATCAAAACCCAGGCATCAAGATTAAAATCTTTTCCTCCAGGCTGGTCCAAGCTGAGTCCCTCTGAGCTGCCCTGCTGGCTTCCAAGCTTTTTTTATCTCACGGTGATCTGAAATACCATCTCCATACCTCACCAGCTACCCAGACCTCTCTTTCTCCTGAACCAGAGGGAAAGTAGAGCTATCAAAAAGTTTCTGTATTGCTTCCTGAATTCTTTTACCATGTTCACTGTAGATAAGATGAGCTCTCATGTAACACAGGCACCAGCTCATTGCCCCACTTATTTCTGGAACACTGTATTCCAGTCCTGGTGCTGTGCACTCAAAAGCAACATCCTGCTCTTCCACTTACACATTTGCTCTGATTTTACTATCAGTAACAAACCTGTAAGCTCTCCTGGGCAGGATTTTGTTTCACGTTCTGCTTCTCACAGTCAGCTGCTACAACACAGGGGTAATTACGGTGCTTGACAACTGCTGCCAGGTGGTTTTTAGATGAAGTTTTAAGGATTGCTTTTGACTCGGAAAGCTGCAAATGGCCTGTGACCTTTCTGCAGGAAATTGTACCTCTGCTGCAGTTGAACCAATGGATGCTGGTTGCAAAATACCTGCCGGGCTCGAGCTTCCCCAGGAAAGAAAAGCATCTGGTAAAACCCTCTTGGAAGCAAGGCTTTTGGTAACTTTTAATGGGTCAAATAAACTTTAGGCCTCCTAGGTTTTAACCTGATGCACTGCCCAGAAACTTTGAGTTGCTATCTCTCCCCTTGGGTTTTCCCTGGCTCAGACTGGAGATGTGTCTGCAGTGTGCCAGAGGAGGTGGTGCACAGTGCCCAGAGCTTCACAGAATCTGTCCAGTATCCCTATCTCTCCCCCACCCCACTACTGGAAGCCTTTCAAATTGCCATCTCTTTTTTACACTGCTATTTTCTTCTGCATCAGCAGAAGGCTGATGCCAGCCTGTTTTACACTCTGAGCCTGACAACAAGGCAATATTATATTAAGCTTTATGACTGCTGTGTGGTGGTGCACTCTTCCAGATGATATGAGCTACTGAGAGGGAGACATCAAGTTGATGTGATGTAGCCTAGTTCAGGAGTGGAAATTGTTCAAAACTTTCAAGTAAATGTTGAATTCACTGTAATAATTTATTTTAGACATTAATTCCACAAAGTCACAGTGATGGAGAGCATTAGTCTTATCTGCCATATTCTCACAGCAAACACTTAGGAAAGCAAGAAAGAAGAGCAGCAGATATTTGCCACATGCTTGATATGACCTCTTGGTGCTCACGTTGCCATCTGTTGTGAAGCACTTTACGTGTGTTTGTCAAGGCTTCTGTATCTTTCAAAACAATATTGCTACTTTATCATAAAAGGTCTGAATTATTCTATCCGTAGCCCCACCCTTCCACGTACACTGACATCTTTGCAGGTACTTAGCTGCTGCTCAGGATTTTTGCTGCTGATTTCCACTCTGGGGTTTGGAGCCCTGCTGACTTTTGTGTCTGAACAGCTTTCCAACAGGAAGCACTCTCCACAGTGATACAGTATCACGCAAGCTATTCACGGGAAACTTCACCTACGGCTGCAACACAGCTGCGTCTGATGTTAAATATGGAATCCACTGATATTTTGGCACAAGGGGAAGACCTGTGCCCAGGGAAGTCCTTTTATCATATGATTAAGCTGCCATTTAAATAGTGTAAAAAATAATTTCTAAGCAGAGGAAAAAGGAGCAGTCTTTTTGCAAATAACTGCTGAAGGAGAGGTGATTGAAAGGGACATAGAGCAGCATTTTGTTCTGTTTTTAACTTGTCTTTAATGAAGCACTGTATCATTTTGTGAAGCAGCGGAAATTATGGAGGTTCTGCTGTTTAGATCTCTGGAGACAGACGTGTGTGATCAACGACTGCTCATTAAAAAAGCCTGCAACAGAATCAAGCAGAAGCAGAAAAACACTGAAGAGAATACGGGAAACTACCGAGCTCTGAGGAATGCTTTATCTCATCTCTGAAGAAGAATGCAACACTCCTTGGTAAGGCAAATAAAGGAAAGATGTTGGATTGGCACAAGCTGGAAGCCAACAAGCTGCTGTGGGTCTGCTGTGTACACATTCCCACAGCACAGCCTCGCTGCATGGCTGCAGGGCAGGGCTGGTGTCTAGCAGCACCCAGCTAGCCAGGATCATCTCAGAGGGAAGATGCACCATGGATGGCTGAGCGGCAAACACATCCTGGACTGGAAGATGCCTGTTCCTACAACTGCTCACAACCTGGAACCACAAGGGAAGGAAAATCAGCCTCCCTGACCCAGTGCCTGTTGTCTGTCCTTCACAACCACTCTCCCCAGGTCCCAGGGATGCAGTGACAACGGCAGCAGCAAACAGCACCCCAAGGAACACTCTCTTGGCTTCCCCTTCTGCCAGCAGCAACACCCGGTTTCAGCAAAGGCAGGTTGCTGCTGCCATCCGAGCAGGGCTGCTGCTGCTCCGGGGCAATGGGGCGGCGTCTGAGCGTGGTTCTGCAGCTGGCACGCAGCTGCTGAACGGAGCCAGCCTGAACGACCCTGTAGTGGCAGATGCAGGGGCTTGCAGATCTAACACCAGACACATCTATTGGCACGGCTGACTGTGTTTTTGTAAAGGCTGTGCGCAAACTGTGTCTGGATGGAAGGCAAACAAACACTTCCCAGAAAAAGCATGATGCATGAAATGGACCGAACATTAAGAAACCACACAATTTCTCTGTGACATCTTCCTAGGAGAGGGTAGAAACCCAAACCAAAACCAACCTCAGCACAGAGAGCTCCAGGGACACACTAATCTAGGCTGTTTAATTAAACAACAAAACCCAGATCTGTTTTATTAGTTCCCACAAAAAGCTGTGAAGGGATTGGGAATCCAGCATTGACAGTAAATCCCGGAGCCCATCTCACCAAAAGGAAGGCTGCAGAAGGATCCAAAGCATCAAGGGAGAGATGAGCTGCTGCTGTGTTGCCCTGGCTCAGTGTAACATGCTACCTTGCCAGGCAGTGACCTCAACCATATCTGCAGAGCAATAGAGCCAAGGGAGTGTCTGCAGGTTATTCAGGGACCAGCCCCTCCACTCTAACTGTCCCCAGCCTCTTGGCCAGGGCCAGTGGAGTGGGAGCTTGTCCTTGCTTCCCTCTGAAAGCAGAGGGGCTATCTGATCTGCTTGGATGCCAGGTGTGGATTTTTTGTTGAGCTAAACTGGCAAACAGCAAATGCTTCCTTCTCTAGCCTGATGCCCTCGCAGATGCATGGTTTGCCACGTTAACAGTAATTTCCATGTACATTCTTGCATTGCATCACCAGTGGCACCACTGAGGAATTCCAGCTCTTGGAAAAAGCAAGAGCAAAAAAAAAAAAAAGCAACTGATGCCATGTGAGAGAGAAGGGGGGAAAAAGAACCAGCCCCCTCTTTGTCACCCCTCATGCGAAGGTGAAAGAGTAGGAATAGCCAGGGGGAGTGAAGGAAATACTGAGGTTAGTTTGAGATTTTAGAATCTTCTGCCCCCACTGAGACCTGTCTAATGCCTGAAACTGGACTTGGGAGGGCTCTCTCTGACTTTAGTTTGCCATATCCTCTGTATTACCCTTGTAAGCGGAATGATTTGGAATGTGTTGATCTTTGTTCTGGAAATTGTGTGGTTTTGAGCTTGACAGCTCAAAATGATGATGATGGCAAACTCAATGTATCTTAGAAAATGTGTTTATATAGGCTTTCTGTCAAGCACCGTTTAAATGCCATACATCATGATAAAAATGAAGGTGAAAGCAACTCTGCTAAGCCACTGGTGGGAAGACAGTGGCCTGGTAACATTAAAATATCTTTTGTTGTCAGATAAAGAATGCCTACATTAAAAGGCCACAAGCTTTACAATTAGTGCAAAATACAGAGATGAAAGGCTTTTGCAGATAGGAAAGAAAATCCCAATAAAATTTGGAAGCAGAATATGCTCAAGTAAGAGCTGATCTGCATGCAGTAACCAAGTGTTGGTTGTAATGTGCTGTACAGCAGTGGGGTTGCTCAGCTCACATCCACATTAGAGGAATGCAAAGTAGTACCAACCCCATGGAGCATTTTTGTTATGAGGATGACATTTCAATTAAAAAATCCTAAAAAGAAAAATTAGATTTGAGCTGCTAATTTTAAAACCAATTCTAGAGGAAAAAAAAAGTATTTGGATGTGCATGCTTACAGATAATTTCAAAATAAAATGTTTGTTTTTTTTTTTTTTGTTTCTTTTTTTTTAAATATCTGCAAATGGACTTGTCTTTGTCATACATTCCAAATTGATGATCTCTCCTATAACGTTTTCAGCAATGAATGTAAAATCTCCATTAACTTTTAAATTTCCACTTGTGGGCCTCATATAAAGAAACTTTGTTTTGCTTACTGTAGCATGGCAATTATTTCATGTCCTGATGGCTTTCAACTGTTTTATCCTTGTAAGTACAGTGGCCATTTATTATTGGCCACATGAGTTTTCTGTTACACACCCATTATTAATAATTCTGTTACCCCCTGCTTAGTTCCAGACTCAGCTGGCATATGTGATATCCAACCATAAAGCACTATACCAGTGGCAGGAGGCACAAAGTAGTTTTGACTGCTTGGTCTAAACATTGCCAATGCCTAAGGTTCCCAGTTAACTCAGCTGTTTCCTGAGCTTCTGATACTGCTGGGTTGCTTTACAAGCAGGATGTTACCTGCACTAAATTAACATGCAGCCAGGATATCTACTTGATCTGTAATGTCATTAATACTTCCATTATTTTAACAGGAGTTCCTTAACAATTCTATCTGAATACCATTAAGTTTGGGTAGGTTTTTACTATGCTATTTATTGTTTTGGTCAGCGCTCTTAATGGTAATTCTTTGTCTTAATTTTCCTCTTAATGATAATTCCATCTGTTAGGATGATGCTGACACTGGGATATGTGGAAAGGGCACCAATACACAGATGCCAAGATGCTCGAACCATCCAACCCTGCTGTTCATGGCTCATTCCTGGGCTTCCTGACTGCAGAAGCAAGTTAATTTAAACATGCACTGTATGGTCAGAACAGGTTCAGTTTATTGTCCTACTTTAGGCTCCAGCAATCAAGCCCCAGCTGATATCCAAACAGCCAGGACCAGATGATTTCAACACTGGCTTCTCCATTAGGTGAAACATTTATGTCCCCTCCCTCTCTATTGGTATTTTTCCAATTAATTCTTATTTCTTTTCCAGTTTAGTAAAGTGGATGGCTGAAAGTTCCTAAGGGTCTATATTGTGTAGTTGTAGTTCATGTTTATTGTAAGTAAAGAACATTCATTAAATATACCCCAGTCACCACTGTGCTGCAGTCCTTTTGGCTATAGCTTAACTGCAGAGAAACAAACTGGGTCTCTACTCCTGCATCATGGTACCAACTTCATCTTCTCTAACAAAACAGGTGGTGCCTGAATGTCTGATGTGAGAGGTGGAGAGGACAGCTGTGTCTGGCAGAAGTAAACATCTCTAGGATCTCCTCCAGGACCTATCTGACATGCAGGACTGTAGTCCTGCATAGTAAAAAGAAAGAAGCCTCACTCTTGGTTATTTACCTGGATATTTGTCAGTCACTGTGCCATTTCTTTCAGAAGCAACATTTCAATGGCTATGGTACACGACAGTCAGTCCTGTGGTTAGAGATGTAAGCCATTCCATCAATTTATATGCTTGGAAAAAAAGATGGGTGTTCAAGAAAATCATTCAGAGGAATTAGGATATACATTTTGTAAAATAAATTAATTTGGAAAATGAGACAGTCCACTGTTTTCTTTTAGCCTGTCTAAAACAGTCAAATTGGAAATACAGAACTGTGATCATGCATCTGATTTTTCAGTTACTTAATAAAAGGATTAGGATCTAAAAAAAAATCTAGGTTAACATAGTTTCTTACTTTCATAGTAACTTTTACCTCTCCCAGTTAATGACTGCTAACTCAAATATTAAGTATTTACATCCATTTAGCAAACCAAGTGCAGACTGTCTTATAATCCATGCTGGATTTTGTTCCCCAAAACTGAATGTATACAATGATAATAAAAGACAGCATGTCAGAAGAGTGTGCAGTATAGATAAACTAACCTGAATAAGAAAGGTAGACAGGGAAGGTCACTCTGACTTTCACTTGCAACTCTATGTTCAAGAATTCCTGTTAGCTTTTCTTTCAGAGCTTTAGTCTGTAGTGCCTGGTATTTCCTTCTGCGGTGTTAAGAGATGCAGGGGATCCACAGAAGTTCAATTTAAGTTTGCACATCTGAATTTAATCCCCCAGGTTTAGTCAGCGTCATCTGTCATCTCTTTACACTGGAACATATTTAAATCTTATATCTGTAGAAAGGATATAGTTTTGTTATTTGAAACAGAATGGGGAATTCAATGAAATGAAACAACCAACCATTCTTTTTTGTAAAAAGGAAAATTTATTTATGGATACATACACCACATATAAAATTAACATTTAACTGAAACATGTAATTGTTTCAATCATTTATGACTAAACACAATGTTGACTACAAAACTGTACAGTTTATATTTAGTAACCAATTCTTACAGCATAGTGCAATTGTAACATTTTATAAAGAAAATAATTTGTGCCTTTTTTAAATAAAGTGCATTAAATGACTATCTTGTATACAACAAGAAGCTCTGTAGTTGCAATTCAAAGCTTTAAGCTTAAGGGAAACTGAGGCAAAGATGTTTCACTTCCTTTTAAAATCACTTCATACACTGGCAAGCTACGGTTCAAACTTCAACCACAGTTAAATAAAAAACCCCAAAACAAACCAGAAACCTAAATTAGTATAAGAAATAACCACGGGCCTTTATGTATGAAACCAATAACTGGTTCTCATACGAAAAGCACAACATGCAGAATTTCAATCCACCTGGCTCCTAGTGAGATGTGTAGCATGAGAACTACCCTCCATGCAGATGTTTTTGCTAAAGCTTTTAGAATTCAGCATGGACCTACATTGCAGTCAGTAGTATCAGGTGTCTACCTGAAATGTACAATGTTTCCTAGGAAAAGTTCTCTCAGAGGATTTGATGACATGAACATGGTAAACTACAGGTTATTTTAATTGCATTTGGCAACAAAAAACGTGGAGGTCTAGTTAGTAAGTCTAGAAAATTACAGGTGGTTCTACTAGCCCAGGGTATTCCAAATTTCACAGCCCGAAGTTAAAGACAGAGTTTACAGCTTTATTTCAGAGGCACACTTACAGCACTTATCCTATGAAATTCCATTTGTAAACACACTTACTATCGACTTCTGTAGATTTTCGCTGTGACAGTAAAGCTCAGACAAAACAAAGGAGAACTTTAGCCCCAAAGAGTAAAAACCTATGGACATCAAAATGGATAGAGGTGTAATGTGTCCCTCTCTAGAAACAATGACAAAACCAAGAATGCCCATTTCCTTTGGTTGGCTCTGGCTGAGGCCCAACAGGAAAGTCCATATTCTTCTCCTCCTCCTCCATATATGTATGGGACTGCTATCAGCTTCAACAAAAAATATATTTGAGCACATGCAGGTAACCCTGGAGACTGCCTGATTATTTTGCTGTATGTGTAATCCAGGCAATTTACCTGCCTCTTCAGCTGCAATACTCATTCCATGCTTTTGGCACAAATCACACACACTGTTCCTGCATTCTGGAAAAGTGCATTTTCTTCCTAGAGGGACCAGCCTGAGTTCAGAAGTAGATTACTGTACCTTCAGCTGCTCAGCTCTGGGACAGCTGCCATGTAAAATGCTGTGTGCTGGAGCGTGCTCACTCCCAGCAACCAGTTACCCTCCTCCTCCTAGACTAGGGAAAGTCTCTGCTTACACTGAGAGGGCCATGAAAGAAAAGAGCTCCAATTTGGCTGCAATGTGACTGAAGAAGGCTCCCTATTTTGTATCACGTCTTCAGAAAGCTCTGTGCTGAGAGCAGAGCTTCCTTCCAAACCCATCATGCTGTGACCTGCCACCAACACTGCAGGAAAGCCTCACCTCTGTGCCCTTTTCTCGTGAGCCCTCTGGGGCAGAGGCACCACAAGGCAGACTGAATGTTGCTCTTATACTGAGGGACTGCATTGTCAAAGGGCAACCAAAGAGTGGCAACACAAAAACCCATGGAAGGGGTACAACTGCCCACACTCCATGGGGACACAACCTTTTGTCCTTTACTGTATATGGGTATTTCAGTTTTTGAAGGTCCAGGTCATGCTGCTTTCATTTGCATACTATAAAGTATCTCTCCCTTGAAAGCAGAGGAAGCCAAATTCCTGATTATTTTGATGGGTTTAACCTTAGTGAACACTGAAGTAAGAAAAATTCCATGGAGACCATAAGTAATCAATGCATTAGAGCTCTACACTTTGGCCCTAAATCTTAGAGGTCCGAGGCCTTTTTCCCAGAAAACCCCTGAAGCATGTAAGTATTTTTGTGCCTTTTAAAAATGAATACATGAAATTTTTTAGGTACTCTAATATTCCCCAGGTTAGCATCAGCCAGTGCAAAATGTACACCTGAGTCCCATGACTGTGTGGAATCAGGATCTGTGCAATCCTGTTACCAAAGCACCCATGAAAGACAGAAAAAGAGCAAGAGAGAAAAGGGAACAGTGTGTGGAGAAAGTTATAATTGCTATATAGGCCCATGCTTGTGACAAGTACCCTTCCTGCATTCGGTACCACCTGTGGTCATAGAACCCGTTGCTGTAATCTCAAAGCTGGCAGTGGGACTTGTCCAGATTAAAGATATGAGAATTTGCTCCCCTTCCAAAACTTCTAGCCTGTCTGTTCATTGAAATATCAATTACTGCTGAATCTTTCAGTGTTTGCAAGAATCATACAAGTTAGGCAGTATTTTTCTTCGATCGTAAGAAACTGCTCAGCAAAGAGGTTACACTTTGACCACATCCACAATGAAGATATAGGGCATGATATATGGCATGTCATACATATAAAAAGTAAATTAAATAATCATAATAATTATGTATGTATATATATTATATTTAAGTAGCTAATTACTCTATTTAAAAGTGATAGCTCATCATACTTAATCAAGTTAATGGCATACTAAAATACTCTAAGTAACTGTTTCTCTATTCAGCATGTAATATAACTAGTATATTAAACCTGGACATTGGTATTTCCTTCTAAGAATGAGTTTTACTTAAAAGAAAAAAAAATCTATTTTGTTGGCATCTATTTCTTTAAAACAGAAGGCCCCTCCATTTTCTAAAGTAAATCATTGCAGAATGCAGTCTTCAGCATGTGCAGTTAGTATTGGCTTGCTTTTTCCTTGAGAAACCAGGGCTAGGCCTGTGCTCATACATCATGGCAGATCATATGGTTGGAATCAAATGGATAGAGGAAACAGAATATTACCAGTATACAGAAAACAGCAGCAGCACATTGGCCTTCCCTCCCCACAGGTGAATCAGACATCTCCTGTGTAAGGCAAACGCTCACTAAAGTTGTTCAAGGAGAAAGGGCTGCTGATATATTTGAAAGGGTTATAACAAACTATTAAAAACTTTGTAAATCAGCTTTTACCTAGGAATGCACCACTGTACTTATGAGAGGCAGGTACTTAGAATCATAGAATCATTTAAGTTGGAAAAACCTCTCGGATCATTGAGTCCAACTGCAAACCAATTTGTTGAAACAAAAAGGACATCTTACTACTGGGGGCTGGGGTGCGGGGGAAGTGAAGGAGGAAAAAAAAATAACCCAACCTGTAATTCTACAGCTGCCAGTTAAAATACTAATATTCTACACTTGTAATTCGAGGAAGCCCCTAAATGTGCAATGCATGTCCAAAGGTACTCCATGCTTTTTAGAAAGTTCCGTGCTACTTTGAGATACCAGATAACTAAATCAGTTCATTATTTCTGGGACATAATACCCTTCTCCCTACCTGGGAGGGGAAAACAAGTAATATTTTATTTTCCAATTAAATATCTGGCATATCAGCAAATGTATAAAAATTGCCTTGGCATACGTAAAGTGCAAAACCAAGGTTTGGGGAGGTGAGGACAATTTCCTTAAAAGCCAGTTCCAGGAGCTTTTGATGGAAACTGTAACTGACCGTTGTTTTAAAATGAGTTTCACTCTCTCAACCTATTTGCAAAGAATCGCCACTGGAAAAATCCCTCCTATCCTTTCCATGGGGTACTGAATTAGTCTGCATCATAGCAGTGACACACTAATTAACTGCAGTATGGTTTCATCTAACCTACATTCAGGTTTGGCTTTTTCCCTTCTCTTCTATAAGAAGTTCGTATAATGGTGAAATGTGCAAATCTTTCTTCATGTGGGGCTTAAAAATCACAACAATTTTGTGAATAAACCGCAGCATGGCCTTTTTTAGTGCAAAGGCATGTTGTTTTCAAAGAAACTTTTACTACAAAGGTACAGGCTTAGCTGCTTCCCAAAAGGAACACAAATACATAATGACTTACTGTAAAATAATCTTCTGGTGGTCCTACTTTGAATTTTCAATATTTTTCCACAAAAGCTCTCTTCTGATTTCAAGTGGGGCCATGTAAGACTGGGCTAACAAGACAAGCAGTAATCTGAATAAAACATGGGGCAACATTTCCAAGGAAGGTGGACCTCACTTCTGATCATATCTCCTCTCTGCTCCCTGAACACCACTCAAGAGGGGCAGCCATACTGCCAGCCTCAAGGACAGGGGACTGCTGCACCACAGCCCTCCTGGGGCTCTGTGTACCTCGGATGAGGTTCCAAATGGACAGCTCAAAACAAGCTTCTCACAGGGGATGCATTTATTCAAGCATCCTTCCTGGCCAAGCTCAAGCACCGAGTGATTGAATTTGGCTGATTCACCAAGCCATAAAGACTTCCATCTCTCATCTTTCATCATCCACTTAATATGAAAGTAGATATCCTTGCGGTTCATCCAGATTTCTGATCCATTAAAAGGAACTGCATATGCTTGATCTGAAGAAGACAGCAGCACCCAGTTTTAAGGGGTAATTTCCTCTTGTACCAAAACAGTATTTCCAGACAGGAGACCTTTCAAGTTTATTGGGAGTACCACCATTTTTTTACTGACAGATGAGGGAGGTACACATGCTTAATTTATCTTTCCTGACCTCTTGCTTATCCATGAGATGTAAATTATACCACTCCCTTTTAGTTCCTTCCTTTTAGTTCTCTATAAGCAGAGATTGCGAGATCTTACTTTTTCTCCATGGAACATTCTGGACTACCACTAAGCCAACCTAGAACCATTCAGTATCTCAGAAAAAGTGACAGAATAGCTGGTGGGTTTTTAAATAGCAACTACTCTGTCTAATTCTTATTTTTATTTATTTATTGTACATAGAAAAACCAGACCATATATACTTTCTCTTCATAAAAGTCAGGCCAACATTTTGAAAACATTGTTTTAAATATTACAGAACTGTTTTTTTCTTTTAATTGAGTGTGTAGTTATGCTTCAGGGGCTTGACTTGCAGCAATATTATTTTATCCCAACTTCTAGTCACACAGCAGGTTGCTTATCACCTTGGGGAAATGAAGTCACATCTATTTTATTTTTAAAAGCTAAAAAATCCCTAAGAAAATGAGGCAAGAGAATAATAGCTCTTTGGGGACAGCATGAGCGCCAGTCTATGCCAAAGTTCACTGCTGTCCATGGAGGAGTTTTAGTGACTCCAAGACGCCTCAAGGCTGGTCCCTGAACACTAAAGGATGGATGCAGCTGCTTATGTCACTGAGTGTCCATGGCAGGAATATACAGCAGCCTTTCAGCTGGCTTCCAGAGAGCCTGGGTATTGGTAGGGGTTTTCTTCACTGGTATCATGATCAAGCTGTCTTCAGAATGGGCTAGCACCATTTATCATAGTCATCTCGATGAGCATGACAAATTCGGGTATTCTCAGGATTAAGTTACAACTGGTAATCCTAAACACTATTAATTTATTCACAGAATGCTGTACAACTAAATGCCAAACAAAATAAAACTTCCCATTGCAGTACGTAATTCTTTCAGCAAATAGCACAAATTCAGGATCCAAGAATTAAGGTAAAATGTTATTGCTGTGTAATTCTATTCAGGAATTCAATGATTAGAAAACAAATCAACCAGAAATAATGTCCCACATCAGTCTGATAGCATCTACTCAACAAAGGAAGACTTACTGAAAGTCCTTATGCAAATTACTGGGTTTTTGTCTAAAGTATATATTGCTTCCTCTCTATTGCTCTAGTTTGCTCAGTAGTTTATAGTATCCACGTCATGGAGGATTTTATTGCTCTTGTGCTAAAAACACATTTCTCCTTATTGCTGAAATACTACTACTGGGGGAAATGGTTAAAAAAAAAAAAAGACAATTCAAAAAATCCTCTCCCAAATGACCACAACTGGTTACTAATTTAAGGTCAAGTGTGTTAATAAATAAACATGAACTTCAATTCTTTAAACTAAATTATGTATTAAGGAAAAAAAAATCTTTTGTCATTACAATGGAGATATGAAAACTATTTTACTGTACACCGAATGATGAATCTAACCACCCTGGTCTTATGCACTGTTGTTGTTTGATGGCACAACAAAATATCAGGAACTTCAAGCTGGCTGGATTTCTGCCAGTTCAGGAGAACTTTGGATGGATACTGACACCTCACCATACAGAACGAGGGCCTCCATTGTCATTCTGAGGGGACAGCAGAGAGTTGCTTAATTCTGCAAGGTCTGAAAGGTGGCTGGCTGTCAAGCAATTCTCCTGTGCAAGTGAGGGACGCAGCTTTGCAGCCACAGAGCTCCTTCAGAGGTGTGTTATGCAGCACCCATCCCAGTGCTGCAGACCGTGGTAAGGTCTGGCCTGACAGTTGCAGGCAAACCTGTCATTGACTTTCAGTAGGATTTTCTGGCCTATGCTGCATAGTCTCAATTTAAGAACGTATTTCTTGGAAGAGGCAAAATCCTCACTGGAGGTCACAGAGGTATCTTGGGAGGCAGAATCGTGTTTCTCATCTGTTTGTGGTTGAAGGTAACCATGCACAACTCCTCAAACAAGGGCAAATCACATCCCTGTGAGCTGGCTTTGTGGGATTGCTATAATTAATCCTTCTTTCCTCCGTTTGACTTGCTCTGCTCCTCAGGAGAGAAGCTTCCAATTACAAGTCTCTCTGCTCTGGCACAAGGAAGAGGTCAGCTCCCCCGGCACACTGGAGAGCCTCTGTGGAAATGAGCAGCCTGTGGAGTGAGGAAGATGACAAGGACACGAGGTGAAAAAGCATGAGAAGAGGGGATGACATTATCTCCCTCTGTGCTGTTTTTCTCTGGCTTCCCTACCACACAGGTGTTGCCTAGAGAAAAACACTAATGCCTGTGAGCTTATCCAAGAGGATGAGAACAGGTCTGCATAAGGAAAAACAACAGTTGTCCTCAGGACTGAATTCTGGTCACAGCTGTAGCTGCTCATCTTCATCATACTTTTAGCAATTTGATACAGAAGAACAAATAAGGGAAAAATCAGGGGGAGCAAAGTTTGCATGACTTTAACTAATTTTTTCTTTTAAAAGTACCATCCTACATTATTCAGCTCTCTACTTTATTAATCTCCTGACTTTTACTGCCGTTGTTTCCCAATAGTTTGCATACTTGCAAAACTGCATGCATATGTAGCATGAATATTTATGAAGTGAGTATTTCTTATACAAAAAATTGTACCAAAATTCAATGACCAGAGTTTTGGTATCATTCATAACCAGATAAAGAACACCAATACCCTACACTGAGCAGAGGTCATAGTCTAACTTGTTGAGCATCTGTAAATCACAGGGAAGCCAGGGGAGCTTCAAAATAACAGCTCTACTCGGTCATGCCATGCAATTATTAAACTAATCAGATTACCAAGTAAGAACCAAGTATCATGAAGGTTGAACTAAGTAAATAATGGAATTTAAACCCAGCATTGCAACTAAAATTAATTATTGCTCATAAAAATCTCTACAGAGCCTTGTTTACAGACAACTCACATTTGAGATTCAGCTTTGTGTATAGCGTATGGTTCTTAACATCACAGAAACTTTGCCACAAAAAGCTACAGTCATCCAAACGTCCACATGAAAAGGACAGATTCCTTTTGGAAAAATCCAGACCAGCAGCGCAGTTGTCTCTATTATCTCTACTACACACGTATATTTTTTCATTGAACTGTAGATATTGCTACTTTTACACTTGAGTTTTGGAATCTTTTTTTAATGGAAGGTACTTGAAGCAACAATGCAATATGCTGACTTTGACATTCAAGGGAGTATAACCTCCTGCTGATGCCAGGGCACGAACACATTGAGCTCCCATGAACACTAATGGAAGCGCTACTCTAAACTCCCATGCGCTGACATGAGGGTACAGCATAAATTTCATGAAGACAAGTGCCAGGAAGATTTTCTCTCTGACAATCAAGCCTTCAAATCAGACAACAATGCTTTATTTCTAGTGCATTCTAATGTGGCTTCAGTGGAAGGTTAGAAGCTGTTTGAAATTTAACCATTCATGAGAGGAAGCTCTGCTTTCTAGACCAGAACTATAATGAAGCCTTATAATAAGGTGAGCTGACATGTGTACAGTGCATAGAATGAAACTGCCAGGAAAGGAGAAAACACTGTTTCAACCTGCAGTTCTGGTTGCCTATAATTATGAACCAGATACGCTTTGAGAATTTATAAATGTCGCTATTTAAAGTTACATAGGAGAACAGTGAAAACAAATGGCAACAGTATTGACTTGATAACAAATGTAGGGGAACCATTTCATGTAGTGCTAAATATGTGCTGCAAGTAATCTGTAGATTGTTTTATGAAACATTTCTTATACTCTTCTGAAAAGATAAACCTGTCTGAGAAACCCAGTTTTCAATCAATTACAAATGCTTAGCCGAAAGAGGCTGTATTGTTTCATCAATTTCAAAGACGCCCCTGTCAGTTTTAAAATCAACAGCATAGCTCCAGTGTCCCACATGCAAGTGAAAACATATGTCTGACTTTTGAAAAGGAAAGCAACACACATCTCTTGCTTTAACATCCAGCCAGAACACATGAGAGAACAGGTAACTCTTAAAAACAATTGTCAGCCTAATTCATGCTGAGATGTAAAATAAAAAGCTGCACAACTACTTTCTCAGAGCAAATTCGTTGTACTGAGATTATTACAATCAATTCCATATAAATCAGTAAAATTGGCCATTATTTTGAAGAGTATTCTCATGATATACAGATGGGGTAACAGGACTTAGTTTGGTTTTTTTTTTCATTTAAAAAAAAATAAAGAGGAAAAAATGTTCTAATAACAGATTGTAACATGCAGTATGACTAAACTCAATCACATAAACAATTTCAAAGAAGTCTGCTGTTTCAATCTAATTTTAATTAGAAAACTTAATGTAAAATTGTGGCAAACATGGCAAAGTCTGGGTAATATGACAAAAAGACCCTGAGCAACATTATAAATCGGTAAGAACACTGATTATTTCGATTTTGGAAATCTTCCTTAAACCACTCGATTGATTTCGGTCACTGGGGTTTTTCTTGTTTACAAAAAGGTCAGTCCATCCTGCGGTTTTTATGTGAACCCATCACACGCCATTTAATGAATGCATCTAAACCAAAGACAGAATGTCTGGAAAGTAACATGTTAAGGAGCGTCCTCCTGGCTGCCAATCAGACATCACTGGGTGATCTTGCCCTCTGAGACAGGTTAGAAGGAATACAGCCACAACAGATGAGCCAAAGTGCTTTCTGTATCTCCTGGTTTCTAAAAGCATATATTACAGGATTGATGATGGAATTGTAGGTAGCTGGCAGGAGGGTGACATAGGTGTATATAGAAGGATAGGTGTAATCTGCTATTAAAGAATAGAGTGTAAAAGGCATCCAGCAGGCAGCAAAAGTCCCCAAAATAATGGCCAAAGTAGACACTCCTTTTCGGGTGGTCACATAGTGGGAAGTGGCCAGGAAATGGTGTTGCAAGGCAATCTGATGGGCATGGCGCATCACGATTTTACAGATCTGAATGTAGAGCTGTAGCATGAGGGCAAACATAAGCAAGAAAGAGACCGAAAGGACAGCTGCATTATTTTTTGTGAGTGGTCTAATAACACTGCAGGTGGATTCATCTCTGAGGCAGTTCCAGCCCATTACAGGCAGCAGTCCGATACAGATAGATGCTCCCCAGAGCAATATAAGCATGACATAGGTAAAAGTGACAGTCCTCTCTGAATTGTAAGTCAGAGCATAATACAGGGAGAGGTAACGATCAACAGTGATTGCCAGCAAGCTGCCAACAGATGCTGAGAAAGAGGCAACAATCAGTCCAATCGTAACCAGTTTCGTAGCTTCTGATTGCAGAAGGTAGGCAAAAACAAAATTGATGATCAATCCAATGCCCGCTAAGAGATCTGCCAGCGCCAGGCTGCCTATCAGGAGGAACATGGGGGCACGAAGACTGGGATTATGGAAAATGATCAGAACCACAATGGCATTTTCACAGGAGATAAGGGTCCCCGAAGTACACAAGACAATGTCCCAGGGGTTTACCAAAAGCTCTGGCTCAGGGTCTATGGCAGGAACCAGGGAGGAGCCTGCAGCTGAGGCATTCTCTGTAGAGCTGGCTTCTACATGATCCTGAGGCAGCCAGCTCAAATTAACCTTCAGATCTTCATTCATTTTAACCCCTGTCTTCTTCAACAGAAAGACATAATTTTTAATGTTCAGCCACAGCACTGGATACATCACCCCCCCCGGAGCATGCAACGCCCTAGACAGCAACACCAGCCTGATGTGCAGGCAGGCACTTGTTACATAAATGTGACAATAGAAAATAAAAACAAAAAAGGGGGAGGGGGGAGGATATTTTAAACTGCCCGGGATTATTCTCCAAGGGACTGATGCACGGAGGCTGAGTGATCCTTAGGGTAGCCGGCACAGGGACAGAGGCACGGGCACGGGAGGCAACCCATGAAGCAGCTGAAGCCCCCTGTAAGCGCCGCAATTTGGAGCGGGGCTGCGGGGCGGCGCAAACCCCGCTCGTGCTGCAGCCGCGATTCCAACGCGGCGTTACTTTTGGTCACGGTGGGAGCGGACAGCATGGGGAAGGAGGAGGCGAGGCGGAATATCTTTCACCGACCCCCAGTGAGGAAACCCCGCCCGCGCTGGCGGGAGAGTGGGGCGATATCCTCGGAGAACTTACAAACTCGACGCGGACACCACACACACACACACACACACACACCCGCCCCGCGATCACCTGGGCTGTCCCCCGACGGGTCGGAGGAAGGAAGGATGGATGGATGG
>VZRX01009223.1:53242-65955 GCA_013398075.1 Notiomystis cincta | reverse complement strand
AATAATGAAAAATAATGAAAAATACCCCCACTTTTCTTATTAGTAAGCTGTACAAGAAAATCATCACTGGAGTATTTTAAATATCTAAAGGAATTTTCTATTCAAATCATTTGAAGTTAGATCCTCAAGTGCTGAAAAACAGTGAAACTGTGCATAGTATATGCTCTAATTCTGAATTTTGAAAGCAGGTTGTGTACAGTATTAATAGTTGTTTATAATTGAGATTGGCTCAGTTGGTCAGAGCATGGTGCTGGTAACACCCAAGTTGTGGGGTCAGTCCTTGTATGGGCCCTGTACTTAACAGTTGGACTTGATGATCCTTGTGGGTCCCTTTTAACTCAGAATATTCTGTGAATCTGTAAACTTCTACTAAATAGATTAAGGTCAATTTTCACATGAGGATAATTCTGATAACATTATTCAGATTATTTCCAGTATGCATGCAGGTAGAAGTCTATATAGTCTTCTCATTTGATTTCAAACTGTAATTAACTATCCTGAAAGGTCTGTTGAAGTTTCTAAATAGTTAATATTTATATTTAAAAATAAACATTGCAAAAAAAGCCCAAAGTCCATGAATGCAGGTTTAGCAGTGTAATCATCTAGCAGTCTCACTCTCTGAAGCAAGAGCATCTCCATTCATGGATTTTTTAACTGGTAATTGCACTGTCAGAAGAATCAACTGAAGGACAAATGTATTTTCCTTTTTTAAATTTAATAGCCTAGTAAGAGTACTTAATTCTGAGATGGAGTCTACATATCTTCTTTCAGTAAGAAAGACAACAAACAGCCACCTCCACACTAAGAAACTTTAACTCTTAATAGAGGAATGAGAAAACAAGGCAGGTATTCAAATGAATAAAAAGCGTTTCATCCTCCTGAGATGTTCAGGACATCAGGATCTTTCACAACCAGATCAACAGCAAGAGCCCAAGTTACCACTGACCCTTTCACTACTGAAGATAAAAAACTTGAGCTCATGAGTTACTGCTTGAGAAGGCTTTTGGAGCAGTTCACTATGTTTTGTCTAAGAGAGAAAAATAAACACTCTGTGGAGGTCAGTAAAAAACCCCACAACTTCCCATTATCTTCACAAAGGGGCCAGAATTTCATTCTGGGTAAAAACTTTTTTTCTTAAATTCTAAATTTTAGTAAGAACATAAACCATTTATGCTATTGCATGCCAAGTGGTTCTAAGCATAAAGAACAGGTTAATATTTAGCTTTGCATAAAGCAGAAACTATACTCCGAGAACTGATTTATATTTGGGTTTTCTCTGGGTAATAAGATCAGAATCTTGTTCATTCAGGAATTCTGGCTCAGTGGCTATATTGAAAGAGCATGAGTTTTTTTGATTACTGGATATATAAATTTCTGAGAAATTTTGCTATAAACCTTTACCAAATATAAATTCTTTAATTTCATATTTTTCAAGTACATCTTTGACCAAAAAGTGAAAACATCCATTAAGCCTATTTCCTAATGTCCTATTTTTAGGAGTTTCAACATCTCACTCTTTTTTAATACTTTCCCACTGATGGGAAAAAAAGACCTAAGAAAGAACTATGCAGCAAAGCAGTTTTATTTCAGCCCTTGGCTACAGCTTAAACATCTTTAAAACTCAGGTTTGCCAGAGATATTCTCTTGACTTTACAATCATGAAGAAAGCCTGCCTGAAGACAAGGGCCAATGCACAATGAAGTATCTGAGGCAGCACAAACATTTATCTTCACAATATCTCCTTTAATACTAAATACCTTCAATAATTTCTATTACCAAAGGGGTTTTTCTCCCCACTAAACAAATGCAGCTGTCTTGGACAAAACTGCTGAGCTTGTGAAAGTAATTCTCAGCCCCTTCATCCAATTAGTCTTTTTCATAAAGTTATAAAGTCAAAGGTGTTTGGATTCCTGGTGTGTATTTACTTCGGCTGCCAGCAATGCTAGTGTTCTTGGACATGGGTAACCTGGAAATTCTACTACAAACTTGGCCTTTTAGCACACACTTGTCAACTTACTACAAAAATCCAATTATAATAGCTAAAATAGTTTAAAAAAGATTGCAAAATTCTGTGTGAGGAAATTGGAGCAGAACCCCTCAAGAACAGATTTGATTTATACCAAATCATTATGTATGCATTGTAACTTTACATTTTGATCTTTGAATTTTCAGTTCCTTCGTTACCAGAAGGATGAAGGTCCAACATGAAATGTATGTACTGCAACATCACTCAGAAAGATGTTTGACCTCAAATTATGTTCTAATTCATAGTCATGGAACACCTTTTCATACATTTATTATGTACCTCAACATGAGGTCATCCCCAAAAGAGCAGACACAATGGGAAAGGCTGTGATGCAGACTGGACAAACTCATCTGAAGCAGCAACAACTCATTTGAGCAACTCACATCCTTGTTCATAACCTTTGAAGTAAATTGACATCACCTAGAATTGGCACCTGGGAACAGCACCAGGACTGTCCCACAGCATAACACACACGACTGAGGCAGCACAGGTCTCCACACGCGTGTTCTTGAAGTGAGTGACAAACGAGACCCAGATTTCACTCAAAACACAATCACAAGGACTTAAATTTTTACCTAGTGATGATGAAACCCAGTAGAAATGGAGCCACAGAGGCAGAGAATGGTTTGAGTTGGAAGGGCCTGAAGTCCAGGCTGCAAAGGCTGGAGACAGCCAGTCCTTAAACTCTTAGTAAAAGAGTTTTACTCTTGTACCAACAGCTGGATGGCCACAGTCAGCCCACTCTGACCAGACCCCAGTGGTTCCTGCTGGGCCACTCAGCACTCAGGCAAGTCCCCAGCAAATCCACATTTCCTAGATAGCCTTGACAGTCACATAAGTTATAGTACCAAAATATTTTAGTATTGCCATTAAGCAGCCCTGTTGTCCATGGCTCCTGAGTGAAAGGCGATAGTTCAGTCCTTGAGCAGTTCACAGCCCTCCTCAAATGAGTTTGTGTCAGTAATCCTGGGGTCCAAATTACAGAAAGTGAAATTGCATTCTGCTTATCTAAATTCCCCACACAGTATCTAAAGACAGTTTTTATATTTGGCCTGCATTTAATGTCAGGTGCTGTTCCACACCAGAGGCTCCTGCCTGTCAGTCTGAAGGGATCATTATTATACATCTCTTGTGCATATTCAAAGAAGTTTTTTTCTTGATTTTGCTTTCACTTATTTAAATTATTATTGCTGGCTGTAGAAAACATTTTAGAAATGCAGTTTTAGCACAGTGAGAGATGAAGGCAGGGAAAACCTCTCCAGATGGTGAGATTAACTGACAAAATCACCTTAAATATTCAGAGGTTAAAAATACAGAATTTCTAATGGTTTTCTAAATCTATTAAAAAATGTCTTACTCAAGATAATTTTGATCAGTGCCACAGTTAATAGGAAATCTTATTTTTATCTAGATCCCCACAACTTCAAAGCTATTTTTCAGTAGTCAGTATATGGAATTGGAAGTTATGAAAACCTGTTGAAGAGGCAGCATATTTTGGTGTGAAACTATCAACTAGTATTGTTTATGTTCAAAACAGCAACAACACAGAATCAAATTATGCTTTTGTTGGCAATAAATTGAGTTTCAGTGAAGAAAAATGCATTTGATGGAACCATAACTGAGGAATGGGGCTGCAAGCCCCAATGCTCTGCAAGCAGTATTTATAAAAACGAGCAAGAAAATAAATTATCAGAACTTTATTTCTGTTACAAATTATCACAATCACAATTAATATAAAACAGAAAGCACTGAGGAAACATGACTTGGATACAAGATTTGTCAAGGTGTAAAAGCCTCATCCAAGACTCTACTACTAGAAAACCTGTGACTGTGTATCAGAGAAAAAAATTCTATGCATCAAACACCAAGTGAAAGAGAATAAGCAGCATAGTATAATTGACAGGGATTAAACACCTTCTTGTAACACAAGTTTTTGAAGGAAATGGAAGTTGGAGCATTATTTCTACCCGAGAGTCTTGTTTGGAGCAGACTTGTTTACAATTAACTATTAAGAAAAGCTTCAGCAGAAAACATCAATCTTCATTTTAACTTATCCAAGTTGTTCATACATTAGACAAGCTACTTCCAAAAGCATTTAAGTTCTAGTCATGAGAATTCACACACTCTCTTACACTTGCTGCATAAGGCTAAAAAGAGTCACTAAAGAACGGGAGGTTGCGTTATTGCTTTGTAACAGGAACTTGGATGGAAATTCTTTATTGAGCTCCAAATAAAACATTGTTGCATCACTATACAATTAAGAGTTTCAATATACAATTATTTTAAAAAGTGTATGCTGTTTTACACTTTAAGGCTTTCATACACGAAATGCTGAGCAGGATTTTCACACTCTGTCTCGTCAGTGTCTGAGCACACAGGTAAGTACAATGCTCTAAGCAGTCCATAATTAACATGGCAGAAGTTCCTGAAAAAGAGCAAAATACACTTCATTTGTATCTATCTTGAGACTGGAGATCATGAATTCTCTGGAGCCTGTCAGACTGTAAGTAGGGGAATCAGACAATTACACATATAATAAATGTACGTAGATCTAGGCAAGCGTTGCAGAAACTGCTACCATTGAAATTCAGTGGAAATTTTATAAAAAGATTCAATTAAGGCAAATTATTGATATGACTAATTATGACCATTAACATTACTTGTTTGACCAGTAACCTACAGTAAGTCAGGTCCAGTCAAACACTCTACTAGAATGAAAACACACTTCTAAGTTTGTTTGTCACAATGGAAGAAAGGCTGCCTTCTACATTGGTTTTCTTTCATGTAGAGACCTTTCTAGATTATTTTTCCCTCTGCTCAAAAGCTAATGGGTTTAATTTAAGAGATTACTCCACAGAAAAAAGAATATACCCACAAGAGAAATGCAATAGCAGAACAAGGCTAGTGCATGTTATTTTAGGAAATGTCAGGAAAAGTTTTGTACTGCAAAAATAAAATTTTGAAGAATATCCAATACAGTTGTTTGAACTGATGTAGTTTATTGTGCACAGATAGGACATGAGAATTGATTTTTTTTTTTTTAAGATGTATGAAAACATATTTTCTTAGGAGAAGTAAGATGTATCAGTGTGGAGCATTGGAAGAAGGAAGACTTAATTCATATGGTAATAATCATTCAATGGTGCACTTAAAGAGCCTCTACTATCAGGGAGACACATTGTTCCACCCCACAGGGAACCTGAACTAATTAAGGGTTTCAGAGCAGAGTAGAAGAGAAGTGGCACAAATCACACATGCTGATCACACATTCATCCTCCATACTAGAGGCTCCAAGAAAACAGAGTTGGATAAACAATACAGAACACTGAATCCACTTCTGATTCACTTATTTATCTACTTGCCACCCTTGCTACTAGATATTTTAGTTTCAACCCTTGAAGCTGCATTCTATTTAATAATACATTGATGGTTGCAGATGAACACTTCCTATGTGATTCATCACAATATGTGATTTAAAATGTGACCAGAAGGAGAGATTGGGCCAATTGTTATAAATATTTTTAAAGGATATTTATATATTCAGTTTTGCCATAGTAATTCTAGCAGCTGGTATTAAATCTTTGCCCTCTGAGCCCCAAAGGGGAGAAATCTTCTCCAAGTTCTCCTACTCTTCAAGAGTCCTTTGATTTAAGCCCTTAAAACGCTCAAAACTGTTCTAAAGCCATTTTGTATGTACAAAAGGTTCCTTTAGCCTGTGACAGCAGCCTCTTAAATTTACTGCAGTACACAGAGGCAGTGCAACTTATGCAATATTTCACAGTATAGAGCTCTATTTATCTGAGCCTTGTCAACTAAAAGCACTGAGATCATGAGGTTAGCAGGAAGAATTACAATTCCAAGTAGAAAAAATTCTGGTTTATTTAAAATATACACCATCTGAACATAAATACAATTAAATTATTTCTTACTTTATATATTGAATTGATCAGAAACAGTAGAGCCAGCTATTCTTCAGCTAATGTTTCTTAATGGATTTGTTCTCCTTCAATTAATGCCTGAAGTCAGTCTGCTACTTGTGCAGAAATGCTTGACTTTGAAAATTAGTTTACAAAATGTGTATTTCAAATTTTAGACAAGTTTGTTGACCAAATTAGTTTTAAATTTCCATTTGAAAACTATGAGCATCAAATTACATTTGGTTTCTTCAGCTTCCTCTGTCCAATCAAACACTGAATTGTTTGAGATGCTGTCAAAGCTCTGCACAGCCTTCAATAAACTGCCAGAGGAGTGTCCACACACTGTGACAGCTTAAGGTCCTGATTAATGATAGCTTAAAACGATCACTTTTCCTACCAGAATTGAACACAGACAGTGATACCTAAACTTAAAGCTTTGTACAGAATTAAGGACCTGATCAAAAGTTCCATTATTTATCTAGTAATTTCACAGATGTGTAAAGCTACCTACCAAAGCATCAGAAGATTAGGGTTTTTGTTCTCTTGGCTGTCCAAGGAGGCGAGTTTCCTGACAAGAGAGAAAAAAAGAAAAAGGTATTTTTACTAAATTTCAAAGTGTTTTAAATAAAAACTAAAGAAAACAACATAAATCAAACTATAATTAATAGAAACAATGCTTAAAAAAGAGCTTTAGACAACATTTGCAATGTTTAAGTTACTAGAATTTATGGAAAAATAATATATTACAAACTACTGGTTATGAGGTTTTACAGTTGTTTAATAGGGAATAATTTGTCCAAATTTAACTAGCTAAGCTAAGGCTTTTTAGATGACTAATACAAATTAAACGTTTTAAAATGAGAATTTAGGTGTCCTCACAAGTCTTTTCCTACATTCTAAAATGAAACTTTCTAATTTGTAGCCTCCCTGTTTTTATTGGTTATATTAAGATAACTTAAGTGAGATTAAAATCTTATTTGATTTATTTACCTTTGCAAATGAAGACCGTTTTAAGGGTTACACATCCTCTGCCTCTGGCGAAAGCGACCTCAATTAGTCAAGTCAGAAAGTCTTTAAAAGCTTTGTGTTTATTGCTTCCAGCACGGAGCGAGGTGGTCATTAACGTACCAAAATTCTCATAAAAATTCCAAAGTTGCACTAGTGAAAAAATGCTCAACAAGGTGAAAACTAGTCACATCTTTTTCCAGAAAATTCATTAGCTATTTTAAACCATTTTTTTTAACAGAAGTATTTTGATTTAATGTGGCACTCAAGCAGATCCATACCATTTGGATATTTTAAACAGCATTTATATCTACTGTGAGTATATAGAGAGATACATTTAGGTTTAAACCATTTTGTTTTAAAAGAAGTTGCACAATATTTAATATGAGCCTTTTATGCTGATCACTGTTAAACATTTCTCCCTGTTTACTACTATTTATGAAGTTTTATTATAAGATAAAGCATAAAATTAATCTCACACACACTGATTTTCTTTCAAAAGTTTATTTAGTATCAAGCAAGGGTAAAACTTTGCTTAACACTACAGAACATTTCAAGACTTGAGTTACAAAATACCACATTATTCGCATTTGTAGTTTGCTTCCCTTTTTACGCATGTTTGCAAAGAGAAAATCTAGCAAATGGCTGAAAATAAAAGCTAAAAACTAAATTGTTGAAAACCTTTAAAATAAAAGGTTACGCTTATGTTAAAAAGAATGGACTAACGTATTTAGTAAACCTATTTTTTGTTTAACACTAGTTAATCAAAGGTTATTTTTTTTGATCACCTATTTTTTCAAACACAGTTTGGAAATAACAAAGTTCCTTTTTTTACATATCTTTCTGTCCAGGTTGTTCTTTCAACAAAATGTTTTAAGTTCAGTCCATCCATTCAGATTTTTTATGCACTTTGAGTTAATAAAAAGGGATTGTTCATAGAAAAAATTACTTTGAACAGTATACAGGACTGGTGGAGATTGGATATTTCACAACATCAGACAGTACAATCAGTATCTGGCATATGGCTGGTCTCTGTAGACTCCTTTTGTTGTCCTTGCAGAAGGTGTCTTGTGTCGTGAGTTGGTCCATTCTTCTTGCCCTGCAAGGAAAGAAAATATGGTCAGAGCCCTTCCAACATTCACACATGCTGTAGTTATCTTTCCTTATTCGTCAATCCAACAGCCACATTCTGTTTACAGAAACCAGAGTGTACAAAGTGATGTCTAACACTTGAAACAAGAAATCTGGGTACAGCACATCTACCTGAGCTATCCCACAGTGATTTCTCAGCAGACAGGACCAGGGAGTGTGACCAGGCTAATGGCAAAAAGGACCAGGCTAATGGCAGAAATATTTAGGGCTGTGGAAATTCAGCTGAATCTGCTTGTTGCAAATGCACAAGAATGTCAGCTCCCATAGCAGAGACATGAATAACTGCAGTGGGATGAAATGAATGGAGGGTATGAATTATGTATAAGGAAATAAGCTGCCCTCAGAAATAATTTTCTGTGCATTTAGACCAATTTAGGCTTAATTCAAACATGCAAACCAAGCCTCAAGTATCACCACAAACACCTGTGGCTTTTAACATCCTAGTGGCAATATTCCATTTCCCTGGAAGTAAACATACAACTCCTCTGAAATGCAAGAAATAGGAGGGCAGAGCATAAAACAAATATTAAAAGAATAAGGAACATTGGTTGTTTGAATTCTAGCTATAAAATAAGTTTGCAGAAAAGCTTGTGCTATATTTAATGATTCATAATCCTACCCCCTTTTTAATGGTAATAAATATTTTTAAAAAGTAGCACAAATTATCATCTTAAATGAGAGTCAGACCTACTATGCCAGGCAGTTGCAAAAGCAAAAACATAAGATTAAATGCAGAGTATAAGGAAACAGTACTTAGGTACACTTTAATGGTGTAAACAAATCAGAGTGCTGTGTCACATCTGCGAGAACAAAAATAAAAAAGTAGCACCCCAAAAAAAAATCCCCAAAAGTAAAAACACCTTAAAACAGTGTATGTGTTTCCATATTTATTTTTGCAGACCTGCACTGCCCTAAACACAGAGGTGCTCCAGTGAACCCAGTGCAATCCAGAAACTAAAGGTGGAATCCAAATGTATGGTAGAATAGACAAAGACATCACTTTGTCTTTCCAGTCCATTTAAAAAAAATGAACTCCAAGAAGCCCTGCACTTTGAATGCTGAGGTAACTTGCTCAGAGATGTGAGATACCTGAAATTAGATGACAAGGATCCCATATGTCAAGGGTTCAGTTCCACAATCCCTTTGCACAAGCCCCATCCTAACTATTTAATAATTAAGTGGTAGGTGGCTGCCTGCAAAGTCCAGGCTACAAATCCTACCCAGGTGGTCAGGACATTTGCTTAGGAGGTAAAAAGAGTAAGTTCAAATTTGGTGTAAGGCTGAAAGAATTAAACTCACACCTCAGGCAGTTTCCACAGGCATATGGTAACAACCTCTTGTGCTTCATCACACAGAAAGAAAGACTTAGATTAAAAAAAGAAAAAGACCCTGTTGTCTAACAGGCAGCTGACTGAGGGGTAGGCATTAAAAATATCCTAGCTTTTAAACACTGCTGCAAGTGTTTAAATGAAAAGAGCAGTCTTGGTTAGAGTTTAAGGGGAATAGTTGCTCTTTTTCAAGCAGTTGATCAAATCAGCAGGGTTAAGAGTTATCTTACTCCTTTTATCTTACTCATTTCCTCAGTTTTCATTTTGGTGCTGTTCAGAGCTCCAAATCCTAAAACCACTGATGTTCTTCCTACATCCTCTGGATTGTCACCCGAGCTTCTCAAAAGAAAACTTCAGATACCTCCTGGGAATCTAAATTTCCTCCTGGCCAGCACTAGACAACTGCCTGCTCACTAGGCAGTGTTCCTTATTTTGAGGCATCTAATATTCTTTACATATAGTGAAGATGATTATTAATCTCTAACTCTGCTTTTAAGGGATATACTTAAGAAATAAAGTGTATAAATATTTATGTGTGCAAAAACTACAGTGGCTGCCACCCATAATCATTCTTAAAGGTATTTATAGTCTCTCAACTTGAGTAAATACATCACTTAATATTCTGAGTGGTTGTGCTTTGTTAAATAGAAAACCAATTTTAAATGCAAAAGCAATGAAAAATCCGTATTTTCAACCTTAAATACTGCAATCAATATCTCTGCCCATCAGTCTATCTACATTAAGCAGTTTCATACATTTTTCCCCCATCAATTTTGCATTAATGAAACAGTCTTAGAAATACCAGGTTTATAATGGCAAACAGTTTATTTTAATGCTGAAAGAAAGATTTAAGCTATATATATATCAACACCAACTCAAAGTGTGGGGAGGACAGAGGAATTTCAAGTGACCTCTTCCCTTGATGAACTGACTTTCTCCTTAAGCAAAATAATTAGTTTAAGCAGATACATTGGGCAAACTACAGCATTAGGTGCATTTATCACAATTTAGTTAAGGTCATTTTAGTTTCAAGCAGGAAGCATTTCCACACAGAGTTCAAGAAATAGACTTCGTAATATTTCAAGTAGAGCTCTAAAGTCATTGAAGTGTTCATTACTCAGAATCACAACTTTTACACAGGTTACTAACAACCCTCAAATGTTTGAGATTTGAGAGACCTAGACTGTATTTCTCTGACCTCTAGCCAGAGACTTAACATTTGTCCCTTAAGCAAAGGTGCCTTTTAATATGCTTTATGCTTCTAACTCGTAACAGATTTCTTTAATTAAACCTGTCACTACCACACTTCTATATTAAAAGAAAAAAGTGATCTTTACCACTGGCATATGTTTTTTTGCTTCATTGCACATTGTTTTGTCTCTATACAGAGTAACCCACTGCCCTTATGTCTATTAGCTACCTAAAGTACTTCCCTAACCTTTACATAATGACTCCCTGCTTGATTTCCCAAGACTGATGCATAAAAATGAACTAATACAAAAGACCATACAAGGCTAAAACACACTAAATTAGGCCCTAATTCAGCTGAGAGATTCAGCATATTCTTACCTTGTACCATGTCTCAATACAAGCTGTGCCACACCAGAAGCATTTGCTTTTGGTGGCCAAAAGCTCCTTGAAAAAGGTCCTCCACTCCCATTTTTTTTTCTTAAATCTCATTGAATGTGACAAGAAAAGCCTGTGTGCATCATGATTTAAGTTTCATTTTCTCTACTTCTTTGGTTTTAGTTTCCCATGACTGCGTTAGCTAACAGACCACAGAGGGCATTTTTCTCAATAAGCACATGAGGAGCTCTGTGACAGCTTGGGAATCCCTGAGCAGCCATTACCTGCTGCAGGACTGAGCCTTGCCTCACAGAAATTATCCTTTCATTACATTTTTTTCCAAGAGTCTGCTGCTGCAGTCACTGAGCTCATAAAGCCACTCACCGTAGGAGTCGTAGGTGTCTTCACTCAGCCCGTGGCCATAGTCGTAGTAATCTGCTCCACTGCAGGGCAGGAGGGGAGTGGAGAGAACAAGAGAGAAAACATGAGAGGAAACACTCATTACACATTCTCCCTCTGAAAAGAAAGCTTGAAGGATACAGGACATGCCCTAAGAAAGGTAAGTGTCCATGTGACAGTGACAACTGAGGTCCTGCTTGTTTATTGATTAGTTACTATATTTAATTTCATTTAGGATTCTTTTTTTCATCACTCATCTACTCATCCACATTGTAAATGTAGATGTGGGAATTTTTCCTTTAAAATTATAGTTAGGAAGGTTAAAGACCTTACAAGTGCTTATGAAAAAAATGGAGATGTACGTACTGAACCAATTAATTTGTCTTATAAACTCCTTTTCATTACCTACTGCTACCTAGTATTCCACCTTTGTATCTTCAAATTCACTGATGAGAATGCAATACAGGGCAAACTATTTGCTGACTGGAGGGTTATACAGCTGCTGTGTCCATACAAGTTCTAGTGTCCTCAAACAAGACAGAAGAACACAAATATAAATGCTATCATTTTAACAGAAAGATAAGAAATGACAATAACAACTATGTTAAAAGTTGAAATCTGAAGTTGTTAGGATTCAAAAGTGTGTATGAAAATACCATAACCATGGCCTAAAACAGCCCTCCATTTCTTAACTGTATTCATATTTGTATTGGGATCCCTGAGTGGAAACTGAAGAATAATCCTTATTACACATCATTCCATTATGCTTTCATACTTCATGCAAGTTTAGCTACGTGCAGTCTTTTGCACAGTTTGTAGGATATGAAAAGCAAGTGCCTAAATAGTTTTTTTTCCTTTTCTGCCTAACCCCAGCCAGACTTAGGACTGACAATATTTGGAAGATATGAACTGATACTGCCAGATCAGTTACCAGACTCTTAAACTTTTTATTTCTCTTAATGGATTTATTCTGCAAGGAAAGGCCTTTTCATAGAATCACCTCCTGGGTGAGAAGGAAATCTCCAATATATGATCACTAGCAAGCAATTACTGATATTGACAAAACGTTCCTAACATTAAGATTGATTGCTAACAAAATAAACACCAGAGAGAAAAGAAACAATTTAGAGCCTTACCACAAATTAGCAAGTAAAGCACTTATATAAAACAAACAACACATCATAGGTACTTCTGAACTGACAAAAGAATCTGTTGTGCTTGGGTTGTTTGTGTTTTCGTTTCTTTTTTTTTTTTTTTCTAAACTAAAGCTTTTTTAACCCCACAACATAACCAGGGCAGAAAAAAAACAGTTTTGGTGTG
>VZRX01009223.1:0-52650 GCA_013398075.1 Notiomystis cincta | reverse complement strand
ATATATATATATATATATACACACACACACACTCTGACATCTTATTATTCTGCAAGGAAAGGCCTTTTCACAGACTCACAGAAAGGCTTGTGTTGGAAGGGACCTTAAACATCACCTAAATTCCATGGGCAGGGTCCACTAGACCAGGTAGCTCCAGTTGCTTCTTTTTCTTTCATTTTGTCTTACAGAAAAGAAAACAAAATATCCACAAACCCAGTTCATTTTCTTCTTCACCTCATGTGACTCCCTCCTTTCACAAGAAAAGGAGTAAACATGACATGGATTCTTTCCATTTTAACCCAGCAAGACTATAACATGGACTCTGCTTGGAGTTTTGTTTTCAGATGTGAATTGTCTTCATGAAACCACTTTCTTTATTCTTCATTNGGAAACTGAAGAATAATCCTTATTACACATCATTCCATTATGCTTTCATACTTCATGCAAGTTTAGCTACGTGCAGTCTTTTGCACAGTTTGTAGGATATGAAAAGCAAGTGCCTAAATAGTTTTTTTTCCTTTTCTGCCTAACCCCAGCCAGACTTAGGACTGACAATATTTGGAAGATATGAACTGATACTGCCAGATCAGTTACCAGACTCTTAAACTTTTTATTTCTCTTAATGGATTTATTCTGCAAGGAAAGGCCTTTTCATAGAATCACCTCCTGGGTGAGAAGGAAATCTCCAATATATGATCACTAGCAAGCAATTACTGATATTGACAAAACGTTCCTAACATTAAGATTGATTGCTAACAAAATAAACACCAGAGAGAAAAGAAACAATTTAGAGCCTTACCACAAATTAGCAAGTAAAGCACTTATATAAAACAAACAACACATCATAGGTACTTCTGAACTGACAAAAGAATCTGTTGTGCTTGGGTTGTTTGTGTTTTCGTTTCTTTTTTTTTTTTTTTCTAAACTAAAGATTTTTGAACCCCACAACATAACCAGGGCAGAAAAAAAACAGTTTTGGTGTGTGCAAATGCATATCTAAAATGTCTGGATGAATACCATTAATTGTTGGTATAATGCTTCCTAAACAAAAACTTAACTAAAATGTACTATAAAGAATTATCTCTAGAGAACCTGTTCTCGGTGGTTTCTCAGGTGATGAAGACCCCAGAATAAGGGTAAAACATGAATAAGAAATATTTTTTCCCTGCAGCAGCCAGTAACAAAAGTCTTTATTCTGACAATGAACTGAAAAGTGACATTCACTCTCCTTCCACACAGCACTTATTTATTTTAAGACTGTCATCGAGTTTAGAAGCCTAAAGCAGCTGAGCCCCATTCCTGTCTCTGTCAATCCTGTCAGAATGACTTTGCAGGGTCTCATTTCATAGATCTAACATATCTATTAAACGAAAAAGATGACTCATTTTACAGCACATAAACTGCAAACCAAATAAACATCAGAAAGGAAGGAACCTTTCACTTACACTGGAAGTATACCACAACTCTTTATTAACAGAGAAACCCTTCAAAATTCATCATCTGTCTGAAAAGTACAAGGAAAATGGGAAGTAAACTTGCCCAGTGCAATTCAGTACTCCTTGCTCTACTTCATTTATGTTCTATGAACAATGCCAACATTCTCCTGTCAGCTCTGTGCTAAGCAAACCCAAAGCTTCAGACGAGAAAACCTCAAGACCCAAAGAAAAGGTTACATACAGATGGTTGTAAGGAGTGAAAAAAACCCCGAAACACATTTAAAACGTAATTTTTTGTTTAGTTTGTTACAGAATCTGAATATCCCATGGTGTTCAAAAATGAGATTAATGTAATGGATTTTGAGGTTTTTTTAGAATTACAGAAAAATCTAGATCTGTATATGAATTTACAGAATCATATTTTGTTTCAAAGCAACTGCCTGCAAAATGGAAACCTAGTCAAAGCAGCCTGCAGCAATACCAAACTTCTAAATTGTACATTTAACTCATTAACTGAGATAGGTGAGGTGAATTCTGCTGCAAAGACTTAAGTAGCTATATTAAGAATTTCTTCCTCTGGACAGAAAATGGTATACATTTTTGCTTTAAAATAATCCTTTACATTTAGATTCCTTATACATACATACATACATACATATATATATATATATATTAAGGAGCACACTTATTTATTTTGGTTCTACTGAATTCCAATAGCCTTGTCTCATGTGGCTGCTTGGAATCACCTCAAATTTACTTTGAAGCCCCCCAAANCACACACACACACTCTGACATCTTATTATTCTGCAAGGAAAGGCCTTTTCACAGACTCACAGAAAGGCTTGGGTTGGAAGGGACCTTAAACATCACCTAAATTCCATGGGCAGGGTCCACTAGACCAGGTAGCTCCAGTTGCTTCTTTTTCTTTCATTTTGTCTTACAGAAAAGAAAACAAAATATCCACAAACCCAGTTCATTTTCTTCTTCACCTCATGTGACTCCCTCCTTTCACAAGAAAAGGAGTAAACATGACATGGATTCTTTCCATTTTAACCCAGCAAGACTATAACATGGACTCTGCTTGGAGTTTTGTTTTCAGATGTGAATTGTCTTCATGAAACCACTTTCTTTATTCTTCATTTCCTGTGCATCTACTTTTATAAAAAATAAATGGATTACACGTCATATCCAGCTGAGTTTTCAAGCATCTTCCTAACCATCAAGTAAATGGTACAAGTGCAATTAACACTGGGGTATCAGTTGTGATTCAGATTTTTTGTACACACAGACCTTCTGCTTATATCCCCTCTTTTTAACTTCTTTTGTATTCCTATTCCAGCATAATGGCTTTGGGCTGGTGAGAGAAGACAGAGATGGCCAAGAAAAATTGCTTTGATTTTCCATGTCAGCATAAAAACTTGAAACCACTTAATGCTATGAAAGGATTAGAAAACAACAATAAATTTAATTACATTGTTTCTAATTGCTGAGGGCTGGGCAGTAATCCTACAATGTTCAGAGAAAGTGTGAAATGAGGCTTAAATAGTGTAAGTAAGGCCAGGGAAAAGCCTGTTTTCTGTGTTAAGAGAAAAAGCTTCAGACAGAAAGGAGCAAGCTCAGATTTTAGCACAGCAGCAGTGATGAAGTAGAAATGCTTCTCCTAAGGCTTTATTTAGTAAACTAGAAGGCTGGGAAACTTCCTGCCATTTCTCTAGAATCACTATGGGAAGTATCTTAAAATACTTTAATTTAGAAGTATTCAACATAAGCCTTCAAAGGCCCTATGAAAAATTACCTCAATTTCTCAGGCTTTCCTACTAAGCTGATTTGTTTCTGAAAATATCTTGATGAACAATAATAGAACAGATGTTTATAAAAACCAAATAGGAGCAACTGCTCTTGACAAGATGGTAAAGTCTTAAGGAACTTTACCTTTTATACTTTATTAACTATTAGGTTTTTCTGCCTATAATTACTGGAATATTCTCTTGGGACAGATGGCAGCAGAACAGTAATTTCATCTCAACTCTCATGGGTCCCTCTCTACAAGACAGACACTGAGGTGCTGGAGAAGAACAACAGAGCTGGGAAGGATCTGGAAAGTCAGTCCTGTGAGGAGCAGCTGAGGGAGCTGGGCATGTTTGCCTATAACCCTGGAAAAAAGGAGGCTCAGGGGAGACCTTATTGCTCCCTACAATGCCCTGAAAGGAAATTGTTTTCTTGGGGGGGTTGGTCTCTTCTCTCAGGCAACTAGAGACAGGATGAGAGGAAATGGCCTCAAGATGTACCAGGGAAGATTTGGGTTGGACATCAGGAAGAATTTCTTCACTGAAAAGATGGTCAGGAATAGGAATGATCTACTGAGGGAGGTGGTGGAGCTGCCACCCCTGGAAGTGCTCAGGAAATGTCTGGGTGCGGTACTGAATGCTGTGGTTTAGTTGACATGGTAGTGTTTGGTGAAAGACTGGACTCATTTAGGAAGTCTTTTCCAATCTTAATGATTCTGTGATTCTATACTGGAAGAGGTTACTAGGCTATTTTTGGGACAATCCTAAAACAGGCAGATCAACCACACAGTCCAAGTGTACTTCCACATGTACAAATGCACAAGCAAAAAATGCACAAAGGTAGTAAAAATACATTGCACTTAATTCATGTGATTGCCACAGCTCTTTATATTCAATACAGGTATCTTTCAGAATGGCCATGACAACACTTCTGTGTTTGAAACAGAAGCAGTGTGGCAGGGAGCCTGGCTGTTAAAGGAAGATTAAAAGGTCTCTGAAAGATTCTAGTTTACTGAAAAATCCCAGACTTAAGCACTGACAAGCCCAGTATAAGCACTGAGTGATCTGAAACTTTCTTCGGCTTCTGATGAAAAACAGCCTTGGCCAACAGTTCAGCTTCCAGTAATCCTTATTAGGGAAAACCTGACCAAAATTTAGGCTTTTTCTTTTTCACAGGAGTATCACATGAAATTTTGATCCCTTTAGGCAGAAACCACGGCAGTTTCAGATAATGACAATGAAACCATTACAAACATCAAGGTTTCCTTTTGTGCCAAGGGAAGCTCCACAAGCACCACCCTTTGTGCTTCTACCCAGAGTTGCACAGAACAGCAAAGTAGAAAAAACAAATGAGGATCTCTCTAGTAAGAGTTCTTATATGATAGACCCTGACTGATATGATCACATCTGAAGAGAACTCTTCCATAAGGATAAGCCTCTTTCCATCATTCCTGTCAGATCTTCATGCTCAGCTACTTCTGATAACAAAAAGCATCTGTCAACAGCAAACAGGAAGAGTGTCCAAGACAACAATCACTGCAGTGAAGCTTCTCATAACTCCATAATTGTCTTGAACATTGAGTAGCTGTTCTCAATGCCTCTGTGGATCACTAGAATGCCCCACTCTCAAACCCAGCTTACAGCAGGACAGCAGAATCCAGAGTTATAAGAGGAGACCCACATCTTTTCTTGCATCTTGTAGATAAAGTTTTAGTTAATACCAAGTTCTGCTGCTAATTTGCAGAGATTTCTTTAGTACATGTTTTTATCCCTGCATCTCAGTTTATGTCTGTCAAATAGATAATGATCTCAGAAAACAACTGAGACCCCTGTGTGAAAGCTTTACAAAATACAAAAACCTGATACAAACTTCCTTGAATTACTGCCTGTTGTACTCTCAAATGGATCATACAAACAGTAGATCAGTTACCTGTAATCCTAAAAGGTGAGCAGAGTGCCCTCTCAAGGACCCCCTTACCTATCACTATCTAGGAATTACTTTCTATGGCAGAAATGAGAAATTTCACATTTGAATAGTGAAATGTCCTCAGAGGCATCTGCATTCTGGTGTTACCTACCAGGCACAGACCTATGTAGGCATTTCTAGCAGAACTGTACACAGTTGCCTAAAGCAGTTTTACCATCTGAAATGTCCAGTTATTGCTGTCTCAATTAGTCTTCCCCCCCTGCCTGTGCCCACTACATTCTCATGTGCCACCTCTCAAAAGATGAAAGGAAAATAGTGGTTAAAAGAGGTGACTGAAGCACGTGGTATAAATAAGGTTTCTCAGGAACAGCAGCAGCAGGAGCTACAGCTTTACCTTTTAACTACAAATAGGATACAGCAACAATACATCCCAGAATATGAGAAATGCTAGCCATATCAATGTCAAAATTTCACTACATTAAACAAGAAAGTACTAGCAGAAAAACCTAAAAAACTCAGGTTGCATAAATTCAGCATTTTTGTTTGGCTGGTGAATTAGAACCAAGCCCCAGACACCCCACATCTGTCTTTCTGCTTTGCAAAGCAGGTTGTGAACTGCTGCCAGAGAAAGCTAAACCTGAGGTCTTTAACTATCCAGGTGTGTACCAATCATATTCCAGCTGCTAAATGGAGAAGAAAAGACATGAAACAACATTAACATCAGAAAAAGATGTCTCCCTCCAACAGACAAGATTACTCTGGGCAGTAGAAGCAGCAGAGAACAGTGAAGATCTGAGAGATACCAGTCAAAAAATCCTTAGTCTATTCACTGAACTGGAAAGATCTGGGGTATTATTCCAGCTAATTCTTGGTTATCCCCCAAGTTCTGCACATGTCGTTGTCAGACATCCAAAATAATGTCACTTGTCATAGACTGGAGTACAAGGCAGCACTGCCTCTAACACACTTGTCCTGAGAAACTGCACAGGTGGTTTGTCACCATTCCATCATCACAAATACTGCCCCAGAAGGTAACACATCATACCTTCTTGTATGTTAATTTACTGAAGGCACAGTACAGCCTTCAACACCTTCCTAAAAATTTGAGGTCTTACCAGTTGAAACTGAAGAACATCTGAGAGAAAAGGTATCATTCCATCCTGGTTTTATATAATTCAAAAATAATGAAAGTGCTATCATGGAGTACATTTGGTAAAAGAAAGATTATGTTTAATTGTTTTCAGGGCTGCATAATCATAAGCTTTACCATGGTCAAGATCTTTCCAGTACTTCCCTAACATCCTTTGCACCAGCAGGGCCCAAACCTTCCCTCTCCAAGTACAGTAAGGCAGGACTCTTCCTCCTAAGGACAATTCAATCCATTTAAGTCCATTTAAGTGCAAAGCTTCATTTCCTGGCCTCATGTGAGCTCCACTACTTCTATGCATACACATTTCAAGTGCTTTACATACAGCACTCATGATACAATTACACCAAGATAAATGTGGTTATGATGGTTATTAATACATTATTTTTCACCTTCTATGCCTGAACTATATCAAAATTGTGCTTAAAAGCACAACTCACAGCCCTCAGTATTTCTACTAAAATAAAATACAAGCATGAACAATTAAGATCATTACAAAGTTTTCTTGCAACCATCTCCCATTTTTAAGCTGCCCAATTAAGCAGGTATTTCCTTACCAACAGAAAGAAGCAAGATTTTTTTCCCTTGAAAGCAAACTGAATACAACAGGGTAGTCAGAGAAGAAACTGCAACTTTCAATTACTGCTAGTAAGCAAAGTGTGTTGACTGTCAACCAGCAAAACAGTGTCAAAACTTCATTTACAAAAACACGTTCTGTGACAAAAATATGTTCTGAGCTGATGCAGCCTGATTTCTCATTCAACTAATAGGCACTGGCTTCCAACTGAGTTTCCAATGAAGTTCCTTCTTCACCCCACACCAGAGGACAGAAAGTTGTTCCTATATATATCTATATAGATATATGCCATTCTCTGTCTACTGCAAATATAAATTTAAGATGTCCTTTCTCTAGTCTGGAGAGAATATGTAGTCTCTTTCTCTTATCTTTGTATCTCTTAATCAAACTTCTGGAAAGTTAATTATAATGTGAGATATTTGAGAAGTCTTTTCTAAATGAATAACTTTAATTTTTAAGATTGATTATCCATGTTCTGTCTCCAAATCCATAAATCCAGCACCATTTCTACAGCATCCTGCTGATGCCTGGCAAGTGGATATTCTCCTTTGCTCTTTGTTACCTCCATCCTCCAAGCTTAAAGAACCTTGTTCTTAAAACAAACTGTAATTAATTTGAAGCCTTCATACAATTAAGATTTTTTAAACTATGACTGATTCCACAAGTTACACTAACAGGTACAATATAGTACTTAATGTTTTAAAAAATATTCCCTGTTAACGAATTTTTTTTTCCTATTTTGGACTTGGAAGATCCACACTGACCTTTCCCTTACTTGAGTTTTCACTTGTGTAATCAGTCAAGGAAGAAATTCAAAATCCTACCAAATACTCATCCTCTTTAATTGTATTATGGAATTTAACCATCCAGTTTAAGATGCTGTGACATCACCTAAGTGAAATTAAACCAATAATGCAAAATAAATATACTTTTATAAAATAATTACTTTTCTTGATTCTTCAATATGCGTAATTTGGTGTTACTACTTTTTGTACTACTATAATACCTGCATATTAGTTTTCTCTAACAGTTTTCTAAACTTATTTTCAAATTCATTTTTACTTGTTTGTTAAATATGGAGGCATATAATCAGTTAAATTTAATAGCAAAAATCATTAAGAAAACCAAATGAATTTTACTGACTATAATTAGTACAGATAAAGAGTAATCCTAAAATTTATTAAACAGTGAAGCCATCTACCAATACCACCATGAGGTTTCAAAAAACCTTTTCCAGTTTTATGAGTACACCATGAGATATGCTTGTGTTTTTTCCATCACTACAGTTGAATCATATTAGTCTTATTCCTTTTTACTGACATTTCAGACCAGATTTCTGTAAATCAACTGAAAAAATTAAAATATATCACATTCACAATTAAAACTGTATGTGCTACTGAGGCACTTCTGATTAGTTTACCTTGTGACATCTCAATATGTAATTAAAAGGAAAATATCAAATAATCTCTTTCAATAATATAAGCACAAAAATTAAGCAGGAAACTACATGGCAGGATTTTCAGTCTAAAGTTACATCAGCTTATTTATGCTAATGCTTTAAGGCTTTATTTTGCAGAACTCTGGTACATACCAGGTGTTCATAAGCAGCAGCAACACAAAATGCCAACCCTTTGCACAATCCCCAGAAATCAAACTCCTGCAGATTGATTTGATTTATAAGTCAAAGCATGAAATACAAACAGCTACAAGCATTAAAATGGAGAGAATTACATCTTGGAAAACTACAGTAACAGACACTCGTTTGCATATAATACATATTTATGCATCCTGGAAATGCATGATTGCTGACAAACTCAACAATGTAAATTTAAAACACTGAGCATCACAAACAAACTGTTAGCAATTAACTTTCAAATACCAATAGCAACATCTCCATAAGCCAATTTCAAATCCATATGCTCAGCTCTTCATGAAAATCCTCCTATTAAACAGGAATGTCATCATCTTTTGTGTGACTACTAAGCATAGTTCCAAAAAACACCTGAAAATTTGAGGTCCTAGTGGAAAATGAGGAGAGTATTTCCAAAGGCTATATCCTAGGAATCAGCTTCCTTTGTAACTAAAGCACCTTTGGAATAACATAAAAAGCAGTACTTAGAGATTTGAAGGATTTTAGCAAACCAATTTAGTTGTATTCTTCAGGCATCAGTTGAACAATGGCCACTGCTGGATTTCAAGATGTTTTTCTAAGTCCTTTTCAACCCAACATCCAGTTACTCTGCTGTTAGGTAACTACCACAAGCTACCAAACACAAAATTCCTCAAACCTTTCACACCACGGGGTCTTTGTGCATGGTCTTCCCCATTACAAAGAAATTTTCTTTCTTGAATCAGTCACTTTTGAAATAAATGGTAAAGAAGGTAATGGATGATAAAGGAAGCTCAGGGAGGACCTTAACACTCCCTCCAACTACCTGAAAGAAGGTTGTGAAAAGGTCTTCTGCCATGTGAGAAACACTGGATATTAGGAAAAATTTCTTCACTGAAAGAGTGGTCAGGCACTGCAACAGGCTGCCCAAGAACACCATCCTGAAAATCTTAAAAAGTGTGGATGTGGCACCTGGGGACATGGTTTGGTGGCAAACATGGTGGTGCTGGTTTGACGATTACATTTGATCTTGGAGGTCTTCTCCAGCCTTAACTATTATATAATTCATAACACCAGGGTTTTAACATGCCCAGGGCTTACCATAGCAGCAGTTATGTTTTCGTGCATTTAAGTAAATGATCTAACAAAGCTGCAGCTTGTAATTCTTACTTCCCAACACATCAACAATAACCACAGAATGATTTAGTGGCACTGAATAAACTTAGGTGTACTAAAGAGAATTTGCCAATTCCCTCAGCTCAGATTAGGTTAACTGTGTGACTCCAAGGCTCACAAGCAACTTGCAGGGTATGACTGGAAGTGGTAGTGGTACCACATTTTGGTAGGATTGGAAGTGATAGAAATTATTGTTAGATATGCACAAAGAGCAGTTGAGAAATGCTATTTAAGCCAACGGTAAAATGTTTGTTGCCAAGAGAAATCTACAGCACTATTAGGTAAATGTGGAAACCACAGAACAATGCAGAAAACTGTAAACAATGCCAGCAATTTCTCTGCGTGCTAATTTTTCCACTTTTATGTGTGTGTTCAGATTAAATTCTGCAACACAGCAAAGGTAAGATCCCCTCGACTGAAGATCTAAAATACTTTTAAAATCATAAAGTATAATTAAACACAAAATGACATTACTACATAAATGACTCAACTCTTGTCCCTCACCAGACACTGGCATACAGCTACACAGTGTTCCTCTTACAATTTAGGCTTCTGATCTCTGTTGTAGGCTAAAAAGTAAAGCAAGAAAAACCTTTTTTTTTTTTTTTATTCCCCTAGGAGAAGTATCCCATTTTAAATGCTAGTAGACAAGCCTAAAGAAGTTCTTTGCATCTTCTGAGTGCCTGAAGCAGGCAGATGGGGTTTGTCCACATTCTTTTTTGCACTACAGTAACTGTGTTAGCCATTCTCTCCCAATAGTAAACTTAAAAGCACACCATAAACCTTCTAAAATGCTGCTGGAGAGGTAACAAACCCAGCCCCCTTTCTCAGCAACCTTGCCAATAATCTGGATTTCAGCACCAAACCTCATTCCCTGGCATGTTAACTCTCTGCAGCATCTGTCACTGCTATGAATGGTTGATCATAAGTACCTCTGTAGTCATCTCAGTGCCATTAAGCAGATGGCAGCGCTAAATCCAAATGATGTAGTACATCTCCCTGGTGGACTTTGTTTCCATACACCACCATTATTCTACAATTCCTCAGTGATAAATCTTATGCATTCTAGAGAACATTAAACAGTGAGCTGACAGTGACAATTGATTTATTAGCATCCATTTCCCTTTGCCATATTATTGTCCTCGCAAACACTTGTGCAGATCATGTATGGAGTCACTAAGGGACCAAAAGCACTTTGGCTCAATTTGAAACCTATTTAAGAGATTTAAAAGAACTAGGTTTTTTTTCATGCTGAAAATGTTTAAATTACAGTTTTAAATGAAGATTCAACTAAATCCTCCTGATTCCTCCACAATACTATTAGCTGAATTTTCATAATAAAATTGGACTAGCATTAACACCAGGCCATTAAAGCACCCACTACTTTCTGAAATAAATCCAAGTAAATATTACAATTCTAGATAGGCTTGGGAAGTCCTTTAAGAGTGAGCTAAGTTGTGTAAGGATGCATACATGCTGGTGACAAGTCTACATGTCTCTGACATAGGCAAATATCAGCACCAGGAGTCATGAGCTTTCACAATTACAATTCATATTTTACCATAAGATCCTGAAAAGGTTTTTGGCACACAACTGCACGTGTGAAATTAATTCGTATGTGTACAGGAGAAATTTTATGAAGGAATTCCTGACTACATTACATGCCCTTGACTACAAATCATATAATCCTAAAGCCTGATTGCGTACGGGGGGCATGTAGTGATAGGAGAAGAGAGTATGGCTTTAAACTAAACTAAAAGAGAAGAGATTTTGATTAGATATTAGAAAGAAATTCTTTACTGTGAGGGTGGCGATGCACTAGTACAGGCTGCCTGGAGAATTTGTGAATGCTCCATCCCTGGAAGCGTTCAAGTCTGGCTGGAGCTTGGAACAACCTGATCTGCTGGAAGTTGTTCCTGCCCATGGCAGGGGTTGGAACTGGCTTATCCTGGAGGTCCTTTCCAACCCAAATCATTCTATGATTCCATGGAGCATTTGCTACCCTCTGATTTTCAGAAATTGCAAAGTACTTTTTAAATTTTAGATTGTTTTGCTTTTTTTATAACAAGACTAAACAGTCCAGTTGATTAAATACCCCAGTTTATACTGATAAAATATCTAACAATCCCTCTGCAAAAAACTATACATATAATTTAATCTTCTAAAAATCAATTAAGTATCCAGTAAAGCACAGTACAGCTTCAAGGGATATTTTAAGTCTTTTCAACCATAAAAAATAATTCTGTTAAAAGACATCCTGAAGCACTATTTAGGGCTTTGTTGCATGAACCAGCAACAGGGGATAATAAAATGTTCTAAAAGAAAACATTTTTTTATAGGATTACAGGGCATTAAGATAGATGAGAACTCAGAAAACTCTCATGTTTCTCTCTCAGTGCTGTGGCAGGTTTAAACACAGTCTTCAGATTGTCAGGCACAAGGAAGGATAAGGTCTCACACAATGTCAAATAAAATACCATTAAACTTCTAACCATTCATGATTTGGTGTCAGCAAGCAGTTAGTACATAGAATGGAATCATTTATTTGCAGAACAAATGAAGCCTCAACAACCTTAATGCACACAGAAAAACAGAGTTTTCTATTCTTCATATCCAAATATGTCACTCATCCTAATCCAACTCAGACTTGGCCATTTCTGAGAAATACACTTGAAATGTCCAGATTAGAAGAGCAATAAAGGAGAGTCACACTGTGCTGTGCTGAAGATTGAATTTGGAGAATGCACTCCTGTGCATTCTCCAAATAGCAAAATAGTTGTTGTTGTGCAACCTTTTAGAGATCTCTGAAATTTCTAAAGATATTTTAAATTCTATTGCAAGATTCTATCTAACAGAGGAATCACTAAATAAGCAAAATGTTTAAAATAAAAGTGAGCATTTTAACTGTTTCCACCATATCACACATTGTACACTTGTGAGCATTAAGCCCTGCTCCTGCACTCTAACTTAGTCATAGACCAAAAAGTACTGCAAGTAATTTAATGACACAACTCATTTTCAGTTTACTAGCCATTTCTCAGATTTCATTTTTAATACAGAGTATCACTAATATCACAATATTTCTAGAGAACATACTAGAAATACTATTACTTCAAGATTACTATTTTCCACTTAGAAAAGGAAAGAGTAAGTTATTTCCACATGCTGGTCACCAAATGATTAATTTTAAACACATGACTGCTCTCCATGTGCAAATGCAGTTTCTTTCTATGTTTTATGACAGCAAAAAATCAAGAATAAATAAGGCTAAACTAAGAAAACAATGCACTTTCCCCTAATTTCCATCATAGTAATGGCATTATAATGCACCTAAATACAGTAAGTATCTCCTAGTGATTACACAATGATATTTTGCAATATGGGCTACTGTTTGATATTCAGATTAAAGACAGGAATGCTGGTCTAGGTAGCTCAGATGGCTGTTTATAGTTATTACTTTTTGCCTGCCAATACTATCCTAAAAAATTTTCTCCCAAGCCAGAAAATATGCCAGAAAATAAGGGTTGATATCCTGTGAGAAACTTGCAAGTGAATAATTTCTTGTTTTCTTTTACCACAGAGCAGTTACAAAAATTAGGGGGAAAAAGTCAAGTAATCATTAAGAAGATAACAAATTCATTAAAATCTAATAATATATGTATTGCAAAACTACAGGTAAAATACAAAGTAGAGCAATCATTTTATGGAATATCTCATTCTAGACAGCTACATGTGCACACATATCTAAGAATATTATACATATTGTTATGTCTTAATCCTTTACAAGAGCAATTTCATTCCGTGGTAGATTTGCTTTTTTCCCTAATTTTAGTTCAAAGGAAGAAAATCTCAGTGAAAACATTCTTAATGTGGAAAAAAAAATCAGATCCAAGTAATGTTTAATTTTGGCTCAGGCAAATGACTTTGTAATGAAGTCCAAATGTTTGTGTGCAACAAACCCATTTACCAGCAGTACAAGCAAGAAGCCAGAATAGAATTGCCAACATAAAAGTTGAGGACTATTTTGGCAATTGTCTTTTGGGAAAAAAAATCCATTATCAGCAACTGTTCTCAAAAATGTAAAACTCTGTACAGTCTCATATTTTGAAGGTCCTACACTGATGATTTCTTAAGTCATATTTTTATCAAACTTAGAGTCTGTAGGAGCCAAGTATCAGACATAAAGGCAATTTCATTATTTTGGTTCTCAACAATAAGGACACTTGAACTTTCTACTATGCTTTTTCACATTGACTAAGCTGTTGAGCACAGAAAAATATTCATTTACACAACAAAACTGAAGTTGGGTGTGACAAAGCATCAGAGCAGATGCCAGGTGTAAACAGCTTTGTTCTCAACTTTGCTGTGAACAGTTCTGTACTATTTCAGATAAAGCTGCATTGTAAATCTTACATATTTAGCAGAAGGTAGAACAAATCTGCCTGAAAACCACTATTCAGTTTAATTCACCACAAGGGATTTATTAACAGCAACCTCAGTAGCCCTATTTCAGAGGCAGGTCATAACTTTGCCATAAAATTTCAAGACATTGTCAAAGACATTAAAACATCTGTTATTGAGCAAATTATGAATGCTTGGTTCGAGAGAAAAAGAATGAAAATAAATTACAACTCAGTAAAAGATGGACAGAAGTTCCCTTTCCAGACAGGCACACTGGAAATACCCAGAAGTGGAGATGGATCAGCCAAACTCCTAAATTTGTAATGGGATTTTTGCCATGAAGTTCAAACCACATAAAGGAAGCAGTTCGTGCTTCACAGCATGTTTCCCATTGCTGGGTCACATTGTTATTCATGGAGTTGCCAAACAGTGACTCCTCTGAAGAATGCAAAATTAGAAAAAAAAAATCAAATGTGCTTAAAAATACTGCTGAAAATTAAGTGGGAGAACGAAAACAAATGTCATGAGATTCAAATTTGTCACAGGGAATTCTGCAGAGGAGTAAAACAAACTGATGAGTCTATTTTTCTTACAGTCAAATAAAGGTAAAATACTGGAATATAACTTGGTAAAAGTAGTAAGAAAATTTAATCAGTTGTGTTTCCAAAAGTTTAGTATCTTCTATAAAGTTGTCTTTTTTTCTCCTCTCCTCTCCTTATCAACTCCTCCCTCCCACAAAGAATCTGAATTAAATTTTCCTGAATTTCCTGAACTTTTGAAAACTTTGATTTAGGTTTTGGCATCATTAAAACTGTTACAAGCTCTCAGTTCTGTTTCTTTTCAGCCACTCAGAAATTTAACTTTTATACTTATACTATAGTAAAGACAAGTAACATGGAGGTTATTTCTAAAATCTTCTCATAATATTCTTGCTGTTTAAGATGAAATTGGAAAACTCCAAGTAAAACTAAGTGGCCAAGCCCAGAATGTTTCAAATGTAGTTACAGTTGATTTGGAAGCTTACCTTTGTGCTTGAGTGCTATAGCTGTTATCATAGGAATCATAGCTCTGTTCATCATAAGCAGCTCCATAGCCATCGTCATACTCCTGAAATGATACAAAAGATGCAATCTTAGCTTCAAGCACAGTCCAGAAACAGAGCAGTAACTTAGTTCTATGTGTGAAAGACAACACTCTACTGAAATCTTTGTATAACATATGCACATCATGACAAGATCTTAATATTGAGACTACTTCTATCTATAAATGTTAGACCACTTCTTTAAAGGTATTTTGAGCTATTGGCAATGTGCTTTGAAAAGATGGTTGTTTTAGTTAAGGCTGGCTTGTGCAGATGACAGTACAAACATTTCATGTCTCCAGGTTCTTGAGTTTGAGTGAACTACTGATCTTCAAGAAAGCTCTGGGAAGCATCTCAGGAATCAAAACATCTGAATAAATACTGGACAACTGACTTAGGTAGCTGACTTATTTCTGGACAATAAATTCAATATTCTATGTAGAATTTGGATAGGAAAGAACTTCCCTAGAGATAAGACTAGTAAGAAGGATAGTTTTACTACTCTGAATGCCCTCTGAATACTCTTCAACCTGGGGGAGTTTAGCACTGAACAAGAAACTAGAAGTATGGATTTCTTACTCCTCTCCACATTATTCACACTATTTAAGTATACACTGTAACACTCTTCCCAAAATAGCACTGTATTTGACACCATTTTGAACAAACCACTAACCCCAGCCATACAGAAGTTTAAGATAAAAACAAGTGACAGTGATGTGTTTTCACAGAGAAGAATGAGCCACAGAAATCTGAAAAACTGTCATCAATTTACTGTTTCGTCCAACAACACACTTAACTGAGCTAAACAGGAAAAGCAGAAATGGCACACCCATTGCATTGATTCCTAGGAAATCCTAATATCTAAATCCTGTCTAAACATGCCAAAGACCTCAAAGGATATTTAGGAGTATCTTTCCAGATAAGAATGACCTAATGAGAAGACACTTTGAAGACTGGGGGATCATCCTTCTTCATACAATGTGTGTGTATATATATATGTATATGTATGTATAAATGGTGTTTTCTGAATAGGTGTATCCAATCCTGGCAATTAAAGGATAAAGCCTCATAAAAGAACCAATATTTTCACAAAATGGAATGTTTAAGAATCTTTCAGCAGTGACAGAAAACAAAACCAACAATCAGTATCAATTTAGATAGGAACAACAAATGAAAAATCTCCAATGATGACAATCTGATAGCTTTCTATAGCAGAAGCCAGTGACATCCTCAAAACAACAGACAGGAAACTTAATTTCCTATGAGTTTTTAGCAAGTTTTCCAGTCATTTGAAATTGCTTCTACAGAAAACAGGCAACCTGCCTATCAACAGAGCTTCACCACTGCTAGATCAGTGCACATGGTTGTTTCCCAGCACTGATTAGGATAATGGTGTCTGTGAACATTTTCCAGATGAGTGAATTTATTCATTGGTTTGGAAGAACAAACTAAGATTCTTTCAATTGTCAGTTGCATAGAGATCCATGAATAAACACTCACTCTTAGAAGGAAACGCATTTTCTCTTTGAGTAATTCACTGCCCTGAAACTAAAAATTAAAACAGACAGACTCTTAGGATTTTCTTGCCCATCAGATATGAGTTTCTCTTGATAAGCCACAGACTAATCCCCAACCCCACTGCCTCCTGGCAGTTATTCCAAACAGGTATATTATTACTTATTGATGTAATACACAGACATCTGACCAACAGCAGAAGCTGTCTGAGCCAATTTCTCTGCTGTGTTCCAGTACATTTACATGACTTTTGGTTTCCTCTCAGAGACTCTCCCAACTGTGAACCAGCCATCCCTAAGAGGGGCTTCCAAACTCCAAACTGAGCATATCCAGCAGTAGCAAGAAAGGAAAGCGGAGGACTGAAATTAAACTTTTAACATGTTAGGAAAGCTTTGCCCATAAGGAATCAACAGAGAGCTCTTGAGCAATAAGCCCTCTCATTCACATTTGTGTTAACTATTTCACTGAAAAAATGGATCATGAAAGAAGAGTGGTAAGAGATTACTTTTTAGTTATGGTGTTTCTATGACTTCTTGAAAACAGAGGAACAAAATAAATTTGAAATTAGAAGATCCTTCATAAGACGTTCAGCAGAACAAAAGGCAAATTTGGAGGAGGTCCATTCTGTATCAGACTGAACTACTTCTTTTATTAGCACTTGTCTTCTAGAGATTTTTTTCCCCAGGATTCACTACTGTTCACCACTTCGTGTTTTACTAAGTTAACAACTGCTGAAATTAAGCCCTGCATCACAATATTGTTGAAGGTGGCTCTTAGAAGCCTTGTATTGAAAGATATCTGGTTTGTGGTTTATATTCAGGACTCCTGTCAGAATTAAAATCGTCAACCTGTGTTTTTGAGGTGACTATAATCTGCTTAAAAAGATCAATTATCTTTCACTGGTGTATTTAATAGAATCACAGAATGGTTTGAGTTGGAAGAGACCTTAATGACCATCTTATTCCACTCCCTGTCATGGACAGGGACACCTTCCATGTGTCCAGACTGGACCAGGTTGCTCAGAGTCCCATCCAACTTGGCCTTGAACACGTCCAGGGATTGCCCAGAGAAGTTGTGGCTGCCTCATCTGTGGCAGTGCCTCACCACTCTCACAGGAAAGAATTTTTCCCTAATATTTGCAGTTATAAACCTCTAAGATTACAATAAAAACAAAATAAATATGTGCAACATGCTCCAAAAATAGAATGGGTTTGCTCTCAATAGCTTGTTCTGTTAAGAAATAAGAGATTCAATTTCCAAAATATGTGTTTGCTCTGCACGATTCCTTTGAAGTAGCAATTAGGCAGGAGCAGCTGAAGTATGTTTCAGAGCTTTCCCTGCACTAGGTCTGACAGTATTTGCTCTTAGTCATGCAGTATTTGAAAACTTTCTCTTTCAGGAGGTTACAAATAAGGTCAACCAAGACAGATTTTTTTACATTTTAAATTAAATCCACTCTACTTGAGTACTTTCTTTCTGAATCAGACCTCTAGTGCCTTCAGTGAATGTTTTCTTTATGTAGTATTTAGGTGAAATATCCTTGGCCATCTGGCACGTTTCAGTGCTATAAAATACCATGCTAACTTAAATGAAAATAACTATCTTTTTTACACATATATAACGAAAATGGACAGGACTGAACTTATATACACAGAAATCCTATACTAAAGTACACCTTTGTACTAAGTACATTCTACTAAGACCCAGCATTGCTATACAGATTTCTTTCTATGTAATAACAAAAGAATTACACCTTCATAAGAATCTTCTCATTACATTTTCCCTGCTGATTTTTGGGCAACTTTCAGCTCCTTATAAAAGCATTCACTTTTATATTTAAAGTCATTATTCTTCTTCACATGGATGGCAGTGTCTGTATTCCTTCTACCTACTAAATGTAATACAATGGACTTCCCTCTCTATTCATACTACATATGTCTATGAATAGCTTTTCCTAAATGTACTCAGATATCAGAAAGTTTACTGGCAAACTCATAGTTCATCTCCCACTTCAAAACTCAAAAACCTGCACCAGATCATCTCTTCATTCCATGAACAGAAGCCTTTCCTTTGTTATTCACTATTCTACTTTTCAGGATAACCTAGAAAACCTAACTCTTATCAGATTTGGTCTGATCAAAAGGCAGCAAGTGTGCTGAACAGTCTGTGCTTACAAGAGATGCAGGGAAAAAAGAGCTGAAAATGCTGAAGTCCTCTTAAACTACAGGTATTTATCACCCAACATTTGAAGTATTCACCAAGAAGGTATCAAGAGCAATTGTGTTGACTTGAGGCTTAAGAATCTTCCCGCAAAGTAACAGAACAGCTGGAGTTACAACACAGATCATCCAAAAACAATATGAAACTACTCTGTAAAATCTCAAAGCTTATTAATAAAGTCCTTTATTAAGCCAAACTATAAGCATTTCTACTTAAAGAGAGCTTCTGCCTGCAGTGGTCTCAATGATAGTGCCCACTGGTGATATAAATCCAAAGAGAAGCACTGGTAGCTGTAATTGTTCCGTGTAAAGTACAGACATTTTTCATTAACAGAATCAAAGGCCAAGTGCAAATATGCCCCCTTCAAATATTAAGTTACTATCATGGGTCAAAAATTGATAAAAGTAATCTTTGCCAAAACCTCTGCACTCCCCAAAACACTATAAATCATGCTAAGCCTTGCTCATCAGTGCTTTTTAATTACAACAGTATTCTGAACAAACCCTTGCAAGTGGAGAATAGGAAATGGTGGTTTTAAATTGTAATCTGCTGGCAGTGACAGTGACAGAATACTGTTTGGACCCTCTTTAAGGAAAATGAACAATGCTTCAAAGAACAAGACAGAGAAACAGGAAGAAAGAAGAGGGTAAATGTGGCCTTTAACAAAAAGGCCATTTGCAGAGCTGAGAAAAAAAATCATGAAATCAATAAGAAATCAATTTTCCAGCTGTTCCCATCTAAGGAAATCCATCCGAAGGGGAAAAAAGGCTGTAACCACTACAGCTAAAAGACTGTGGTTTCTTTTCCTCATCATTCTCTGAAATGAATACTTACACCACTACTTTATACCAGAACACTGGAGGAACATATTCCTTTTAGGTAAAAACTATCAAGTCAAAAAAAGAAGTTTGTGCACAGATTAACTTGAAGGAGAAAACACAAAACAACATCAGTGCAGTGCAATGAACTTCTTTTGGCAAATTAGAACTGTAAAGGGAAAGAACAACCATTTTGTTACATGGGAATAACATCCCCCCCTCATTTAATCAACAGGGAATATGGGGCAATCAAAGCAAATATGGGCAGCTGCAACCATCTAAAGTCTGAGCACCAACATCAAGGACATTAGCAGCAAACATGCACAGACTGTAAGCTCTTATTTTGGAGATTTTCATCTGTTTTCATCCAGAAGGAGCCTAGTGCATATCCAACCAGAACAAATAAGGTATTCCTGGAATGAGAGATGCAGGAGTGGATTGTTTTTCACGCACCTTAAAAAAGCCCTGAGGAGTTGCTAATGAATATAGACAGCAACACTTAAACCAAATTACTATCAGACCAAAACAAGTCTGGTTTTCTATACCCAACAGCAGGGAACAGTGTCAGAATCAGGAGGACTCATTCAATAATACCAAGTTTCAGATAAGCAGCTTAAACTAAAATACTTGGAAAAGAATTTTACAGGAACTTTATAGGTGAACATTGAGTTAGGCAAGGGGAAAAGCTGTTCAGCCTTTTTTCCAAAACACTCCACTGTTTCCACAGGCAGTGTCACCCCACTTCCTGGGGAAATGGAAACATTTTGCCATCTGTCCCTATCTCATCCTGAAAACCCCAGAGAGGATAAAAGATCCAAAATTAAACAAAACAGTTAGTTGAAGAGCTGAAAATCTGATTTTTTAATTTATTTTTTTTTACATTTATCCCTTCTTGCTTGTCCTGTTTACTATGAAAAAGAATTGGGAAGAAAAAGCCAAGAAATAATGTTTTCATGTTATGAACTTGCTTTCCAGAAGTCATACAGAAATTCCCCCTGAATTTAAGAACAGTGTTAGCTCTTCTAAAAAGCCAGAACTCAGTGAACAAACTGCTTAAAAAAAGGCACAATGCCTAAATGGAAACCACAACATTACCCACAAAGGAGAACACAGACAGCATGGACAAAAGATAATTTCTCTAGTTCTTAGAGACTGAAGGTAAATCAAGCCCTTTTCCAGGAACCCAAACAAAAAGCTCACATTCAAAACCACTAAGCAAATAAACTCACTGATTTAAAATGCTGCACATCATTAGGAAGCTATCAACATTCACAAGACCAAGGTAAATTAAAACATGGTGTAAATCTTGCAAAGTGAAACTGAAATGATACTTGAACTCCATTCGAGAATTTAAATTCTTTTCAAAGTGTTATGTCATCTGGACTAGCCATTACTTTCACTAATATTTTACTACATCAACTTCAAAGAGCCTTTATTTGTAAATAAAAAAAAATTGGTATTTTTTTATATGGTATACAGAGCTTTCTTTTTTCCTACAGATCTTACCTTCTTCAACCCCAAACAGCAAATGAATGTTAATGAGAAAAGTCTACTTTAAAAACAGTGCACCATGCAAAATCAGCAGTGTATTAATAGCTCCAAAAAATTACTTCCACATTAATCCTAATTTTCAGATTTGCAAAATTTAAATTAATTATTATCTCAATAGGGAGACAGGGGATTCAAGCTTAAGGCCAGAGATTAAAACAGAATTTGCACTGGCTTTCTAAGGAAGTGAACTAAATACCAGGCTATAGGTTTTTCAATGGGATGGGCTCTTCCCTGTAAATATTAAGACTGCAATCATTCTTCTCTCTAATGGATACCTACATTCATATTTTGTAAAAATCTCTGGATCATAAAATTAATTTCTTAGCCATCCAGACAAATAGTATTTGTGAATCAACTTTCCCAAAGGCTTACCAAATTTGTAGGGTTTCCTGCAAAACCAAAAGGACAGCAAACACTGTGTATGATGTGTGGTCAGCACATCATCTCCAGAAAGAACCAAGGGAATATGAATACCTGTAACAGGAATTTGAATCACAGGCCTTCCTTCCACTACCAGAAAAATACTGAGATTTCACATACAAAGAGAGCAACACATCATTTGCTCATTATTTTGGGTGAGATCTTGTTAGACAGCAGTTTATGGTAATGTTTTGTATCTTCCCCATTTCTCATGGGAAACAGGAGAAGCATAGTCTCTAAGTATTTTAATATCTGTAATACACATGTACTTCACAGTACACATATAGTGTTAATTATAGTCTCACAATACAGACCTAGTGTGAGAATTACAATCTTGAGTCTGAAGTCTGCTTTGTTCATCAGTTAAAGCCATGTATTTGTGGAAATATCCAGAAATTAATGCTTCAGGAACTATAAAGCTTAAAAACATCCCTAACCTTTATCGTTTTGCAGAAAGCAGAAATAACTAAATGTAGATTTTAAGGATTAGGTCTTGAAGTTTGCTGTTATCAGTAACTTTTTTACATCCAACTGTTCTGTACATCCTTCTGAGTGGTCTGTATCTGTATCCAAGTCAAAACAATCTTGATATCTAACTGGAAATAATTCACAATGCTTTTTCAAGTTAGAATTTACTTAACATTAGAAAGGCTCCCTTGATCTCTTACTGGTAGACATTCCACCTTAGTTTCATTTCTTAATACACAAAGCAATGTCATTGAAGCATTACCTGCTAGAAATTATACATGTGGTCAGTGCATCAGAAAACTCTGCCACTGAGTTAATCCTTGTCTGAACATCAGAAATCATCAACAGATTGGCAAAAACCAAAAATAAATCCCTGCCACAAATTTTCTCCAGAACAGAGAGGAATATTTAGATCTGACTGCCTTCCAAAGTAGTGCTGAAGCAAGTCTTGGACACAACATGCTAGACTGATGAGTTTGGTTTTTTTTTTTTAGTGTAGACATTACACACTGCCAGAGCAACAAATTTCAAATCCATGTTTAAAGTTTTAATGCCTAAATATCTGATTATGAACTCAGATAAAACTCAGTTTGCATTTAACACAATTAAGCAGCCAAAACAGGACTTGACACGGCATCATCACAAATATATTCATGCAAAGTACAGAAGTGAAAGACTGGCAGAATATCTGCAAAATATTTGCCTTTGTAAAATGAAAACGGCATCAAATAAAAATCTATTCTTGAAAAGCTTAATTCCAACTGCTGTGTTGCTAATTTGGAAAAAAGCCTCAGAGGTTGGAAGCTGCTAAGAAGATGACAGCAGGACGAGGCCAAGAGCAGCAAATGTTACGAGACAGTAACTGAGACTGAGCAGTTCTGTTCTAACCTATGCTTGACTCAACATTCGCTAAGGAATTGACCTTACACTGTTACTAATTTCCTGCTTATTGGAAAACTGTGGGAAAGCTTAAAATTTTCAGCTAGTAGTTAAATACAGTATCTATTTCTAATCTTAGTGGAATAAGTGGTCAGCTTAAAAATACATAAAAATGTTTTTATCTATTACGAAGTATAGTTCAATAAGTAGAGAAAAAAAATCACATGGAATTAAGAGAAAAATGTTCCAGAAACAATCTGTAAGTGCTTCAACAAATGTAGCATCCACTTAGCATGGTTTCCCTTATCCTACTATTACAAAAATAATCCTGGCTATGCTTCACACATCACAATAGGTTTTCTCCTGATCTGAAAAGAGTCCTGTTAGTCTTTAGAGAAAGTTTATCACAGCAACCAGAGCAGTGAGGTCAGAACAGTGATTATAAAGCTGGCTGGCTGTAGAGGCAAGAATTTTTCCTATCTAAGCTGATGCTACAGGTATTGAAGAGTCAGTCTTCAGAGAAAATGATAAGGAACCGTCATTTAGTGGCTTCAAGAGCTTCATCATGGTACTAACAGCATGGTGGGGTCGCAGGAGGAATGAGTCCTGGGGCTGAGACTCATATGTAAGTGAGACTGGCAACAGTGGAGTGGGAAAACTACTTATATTGAACTGCAAAGATGTGCAAATATCGCTGCTAGTCCAGTATGTTGTGAGACTTCTGCAGAGAAAGCCAAGCATTCAAAGGCCACCAACACAAAGACTCCAGAAAGCTGACAGAAGACAGAGGCAGCTCACTCTGAGTAGAGCTTTCTGTAATGGGCAAGGTTCTGGAACACGTCCCTGTGGGCTCTGAACACAGGAGAGCAATGTTCACAGTTTTCTTGATCTTGAGCCCACATTAAAATGCATCTCAAATTAATGACTTTTTGCCTGTGATTCCTTTCCCATGTGAAATACCACCTCCAGAAGTAACTCTTCCAATTTTTCAGAATGAAATAGGCATTCCCCTTCCCATTTTGATGATAACTTGAAAAACCAGCTACTTAAGAAGAGGAAGGAGAGATATCAGGATAAACAGGAGGCAGAACTGAGTTACTCATAGATGTTAAAAATTCATTGGTTTCAAGGACTACAGAGTTAGCAAGGGGAGTGAAGGAAAAGGGAAGCTATTTGTAATTCATTGTCTGTAACAAGGTAGATTTAATAGCACTCGACAGAGGAAATGGGCAAGGGCTTTACATACTGAAAGCCCTAAATCACCTCTGAGATATTCACAGGAGTGAATGGTTCAAAGCTTCCATCAACACACAGCTTGCTTCCTTCTGGACTTGCAGTTTCACATTAGTTTAGTGACTACAAAGCAAAGGCTTGTAAGCCTTAGGGAATGAAAAGCTTCATGAATCCTCAAGATTTTCCTGACAATTCTCAATGGAAAGTCCTCTTGTCGTGGGTTGACTCTGACTGGACACCAGGTGCCCACCAAAGCCACTCTGTCACTCCCCTCCTCAGGTGGACAGGCGAGAGAAACCATAACAAAAGTCTCATGGCTCAAGACAAGAGCAGAGAGAGATCACTCACCAGTTACTGTCACATGCAAAACAGACCCAACTGGGGGAAATTAGCTTATTATCAATGAAATCAGAGTAGGATGAGAAATAAAAACTAAATTTCGCAACACCTTCCCCCACACTCTTCCCTTCCTTCCCAGTCTCAACTGCACTCCAAAATTCTCTACTTCCTCCCTCACAGCAATGCAGGGGGATGGGAATGGGGGCTGTGGTGAGTTCACCACATCTTGTCTCTGCTCGTTCCTCCCCAGGGACAGGACACCTCACACTCTTCACCTGCTCCAGTTCCCTCCCACAGGGACAGTCCAACACAAACCTCTTCAATGTGAGTCCTTCCCTTGGGCTGCAGTTCTTCATGAACTGCTCCAGTGTGGGTCTTTTCCATGAGGTGAGGCCTTTTTGGAACAGACTGCTCCAGACTGGGGTTTTATTCCCCCTCTTTCTTAATTACATTATCCCAGAGGCAGTACCACCATTGCTGCTGGGCTTTACCTTAGCCAACAGCAGGTCCACCTTGGAGTTGGCTGGCACTGGCTCTGCTGGACATGGGGGAAGCTTCCAGAAGCTTCTTACAGAAGTCACTCCTCTGCTACCTGGCCACAAAACCACAATACACTTCTAAAGGTTGCTCTGTAACCTCACTGGATATCTCAGTCTCCAAAGCTTTGATGGTGCTTAAAGTAACTTGTGGTACTCCCCAGTCTTTCTGATGTTCTCATTCTACAGACACTTCTCAATCAACAAGGAGCAGACCTCATCTGCTTACATTGGCAAATTAATGCTTTAATATAACTAAACAGGAATTCATAAAGAATTACTAACGACTCCTAAACAAGAATTACTAACGACTCCTAAACAAGAATTACTAACGACTCCTAAACAAGAATTACTAACGACTCCTACCATGCCCCCTTTAACCTGTAAAAGACACAGTTAAGGACTTTGATAATGTACTGCAAGTGGACAGGTATAAAAACATCAAGCATCAAATTTAACACTGAAGATGCAATACATCAATGGCTTATGTCCCTGCTAAACGTTCTTCTAAAGAAAAAACGGACCCCCTAGCACTGCTTTATCAACTACAGCTTTAAGTACAATATCCATCTATCCTACTCTATCTATCCCAGGTAAGGTATCTTTTTTTGGAAGATAAGTGATCCAGGTCTACAGAAAATTTTTTTTAGACGTTACTTAGCTGAGTGCTATTTTTCTGTACAGTGCTATTTTCTAATTATTCTCTCACAAGTAAAGCATACATCAGGATACTGAGTCAAACAGCTGTTACCTCCATGCCACTTCTATAGACACATGCTATAAATAGCAGATTATATATAAATATGAAATTACTCAAAGAGGTTTATATTCTATCATCTCTCTATGCATCCTAGAACGTATGTCCTGGAAACAGGCTGTTCAATGAGGACTGATTCCTTTGAAAGCATTGTGACAGAACCACTTATTTGCAGTACCCACTGTGATTAGTCAAGTATAGCTGGGGAAATTTAGGCACATTGTTAAAGTATTCTTCCTCAAAATTAATGAGCTACATTAACTTCTTTGGAATTGTACAGTTATATGCATAAATGTTTACATTAACAACATTAAGCTTCTTTCCAAATAAAGCTACAAGTGTTACATAGAAAACTGGGTTTTTGCCAAAAGGAAAAAATTATTTAAATGGTTTTGGTGGGGATCTTTGGAGGAAGAGAGGAGAAGGTAGGTGAAAGAAAGGTTTAGAGAAAAGCAAAAAAGGTCTAAATAGCAAAATAATTTTCAGGAACACAGAATCTCCTTTTTTGATAGTCTAAACAAAAGAGACAAAGTACAGAGACTTGGCTGTAAAGTGGGCACACTAAAAGCTTTAGTTTATATAAAACAATGTCCTTGAAGGTATTATTTTTCTATAAGACTAAACTCATTTTAATCAGTATCGTTTTGATTTATTAATCTTTTTCCTCTATCTTACTGCTCTGTAAGTTCAATTTAAGTTTTCCCTAACAATTCATAACTGCATAATTTTGTCGTATACAACATAAAAAGTAGCTTGATATGATTCTAATGTTAATACAATAAAATCAAGATGAATATGTATGGCTTACTGAGATACACTGTGCATCGTTAAAATTTTAGGATTAGTTCTGAAGCTTTCATAAAAATATTTTACTTGTCTAATCATTAAACAACTATATGACCACAAAGATAGGCTTAGGAAGGAAGATTAGAATACCATTCTGTTTTAGTTGAAAATTAAAAGTCTACAACATCATGATTTTTCAGAATTTTTTGAATGCAGAAACCTAATATTAAACATTTAAGAGATACATAACTATTCTGCCAAATGCACTGTAAATGTCTTTATGGTGGTGTATAACCATAACCTGAATTTTTTTAAAGTAAACAGTTCAAGTCAGAGGGATGACCACATTTGTCAGAGATGCTGGGTGTAGGAGTTAATTAGGTGCTAATTACAGAGATGGTACAGGGTTCTGAAGGGATCTGACCTCTCCAGAACGACACAGACTCCATGCACAGCCCATGCACAGCCCCACTTACGTATTCCCCGTAGGTCTCCTGTGCCGGGGGCGGCGGCAGGGGCCGGTACCCTGCCGGGGGAGGAACTCCTCGTGCTCTGGGTGCCAGAAGCCCCCGGCTCCGACTGACTGGTCCTCTGCTGGGAGGGACTCCCCTGGGAGCTGGTGCCCCTCTGGGCACTCCTGCTGGTGGTGGAGGCACTCCCCCACGGCCCCTGTGAACACACGGATCACCAACCATTAAACACTGTACCCAGGGCCTCCCTTCCAACACCTCCCTCCCCCACTTCTGACTCATGACAGTTTGCTTTGCTACAGCCACAAAAAGTCTAGAAGAGGTGTAGAGTTTGTCATTTCTCTGTAGGCTTAAATCCAATTACACACATTATGCAAAAAATGCTGGAAGATACAAACTAGACATGGGATTCATGATTAACTTGGCACTGACTTTGAGTCATTCTCACATCCGCAGACACACCCAAAACAATCTGCTGGAATCAGTCAACTTCATTAGAATTTGACCTCTAGTACATGAAATCACAACCACAGAATAACAGCTTCATTTGAAGGTGTCAGGCTATATCGTACTCAAACCCTGCACAGAGAAATCAGTTGCCACTCCCTTCTGATCCCATGAAAGCTTCTAAATACAACCCAAAAATCACTCTGGGTGTGAGATACTGAGTGGGTCACAAAAATTACATTTTCTTCTGCTTCTGAAGAGATTTCCATCTGTTTCAGGAAACATCCAAACATAATAAAACATGCAGGGTGATTATAGGATATAACCTGATGTCTTACATGTATTTAAAAAAACGAAATAAAAGTATATTTGGTCTAAAAATTCTGAAAGCATGATAAGTACTAACTTGCATTCCATTACTTTGGACACTTAACACATGGATGAAAAATATGAGACTTCAGTTGAACCAGTTTTCAAAAAACATTTGATCCATTTAAAAGTGGCTTTTCCTCCTGCCTCCCTGTAGTAAAGGGAGAGACCTGGAGGTACAATCTGTGAGAAATTTGCATCATTTACTCCCTTTTAAAAAGGACATCTAAAACATTGCTAATAGACATCTCCTTTTTAAAGGAGATCATTCCACCCCAGGAACTATAATTCAGTCTGAATGACTGCTGTTGGCAAATAGAATTGTTCCAAAGAAGTCAGACCCTTATCATACACTCCAACAGATACATAGAAGGAAACAAGGCACAAGCTCTACCCTGTCTTTCTACCTATCAAGCCAATATCTAATTAATCTCAAGAACAGTAATTGAATAAAAATACTCTGAACTGATTTCAGAAGAAATTTCCAACTCAAACAGTACTATAAAGATCCAGATTTGGCCTTATGATTTCCTATCCCATTTTATACAAGTCCTATAATTTCACACCAATAAATAAATCAGAAAACAAGGCAATCATTTTACCACAAGTAAGTAGTATTTCAAAAACTGCATCACTGAATGAGGAATGCAAAAAATGTAAAGATACAACCAGGATAGATTTTATTAATTTTAATTACTGATCAAAACACAGTCACAAAGTATTTCAAACAAGCCTAGAGAGTAAGTTATTTAAAACTGTGCTTATTACTTGGTTTTGGCTAATCTGTAGAATGCCTCCTCAGGAAAGGGTACCAGCTGCTTATTTGACTTCATTGTAGTGGGGGCAGGGGTGAGCAGTGAAGTTCCCAGACACAGCCTGCTGAAGTAATATAAAGAAATAGCAAATGTGATACTTTCCAAGAGAAGCCAAAGAAAGGGAAATGAACCTAGTGGCATAGACAATAGTCAATACCAAGTCAAAAAAAGAGAAAAAGGTCAGTAAAAATTCAAGAATCAGTAGGCATAGTTATGATAGCATCCTTCAGGCAGGGTGCAAGTGAAAGCAGGAAATGGGACATGCTGAAAAACATGGAAAAAACATTTAAGGGAAGAAAAAAGGTACAGTTTTTTAAGCTAGCATAGATTTACTCTTGAGAAATAATTAGAAAACCAGATCCATGTGATGAAGTCTTTTCTGCATTTCAAAAAACAGTTAATAGGATTGGAATGGTGATGGGTGGGAAAGAATATTTCTCTTGTATTACCAGATCATTTATGATTTTAACTTTTCATAACTTTGTTCATTCCTCCTGCGGGAACTCTTAATCTGAGCTGTATGGTTCTCATGGTTACTACACCAGGCTGGATGAGATTGGAAAGGCACCAAGATACAAAACCCAGTGGCAGGAGAGTTCCATCACCACCACAGACTTGAGCTGTATCAGGTTATGATGCTAAGAGGAAATTTTTAGAAACTGTCAATTGTTATTTCTTTAAGAAGTTATACAAGAACTAAAGAAGCTTGATGAACATTTACAATGAACAGACTCAAAATATTGAGTCCAACCACTTGAAGAGGAACCTTTGTCCATCTTTGCAAAAGCAACAGATTTGTTTAGGTATTGCTTAATTTGAAAAAGGTACAAATTATGTTTAAAAATGCTTAAAGGAGTTCAATGTATATACATGATATGGGAAGACAGAAATTCTATGGGAAGTCAGAGCAAATACACAACAGTTATCAATAAACAAAAAGCTTGAGGAAGGGTTGTAGGAGCTCAGTAAGGCTAGAACAGGTTTTAAAAAAGGTATCACTTAAAAGGCTGAACATAAGTCTAACCTCAAAGAAGAATGCTAATAAAACAAAATAGTCAGGAAAGCAGGTCCAGGATAACTGAAGTCCTTCAATCCTCCCAGAATCAGGAAACCTCCCAGAGTGAGCCTCAATCACCAGTGCAGATCATTTTGTATATATGAATGTCTACATGTACATGCACATTAAGTTTTTTGCTAACACAGTCAAGAAAGACTGAACTAGTTTTTCATGGTAGAGCTGTTCTTACAGTAATCCACTGGATAGTGCTGCCAATGCTTTAGAGACAAATTACAGAACAAAAGGAACAAATAAAAGTACATGCACTTCTCATTTTTCCATGAACTGCAACAGAGGTTCAGATGCCTACTTTAATCTGTAGCTGAATCTCAACCTGATTTTTTTAGAAAAGAAAATAGCTAAAAAAAAATTCAACTTACAGGAGAAGACACAGGAGTTAATACATACACATATATAAACTGATATATCCTACCATTACACAAACTAATAGGTTCTGCACTATGACTGCCTATAGAACATGTACAATTAAGATTGGCCCAGAGGTCAGGACACTAAAAAATACAATTTTAGAAAATATAAGAGTACACACAAAACTTCACTCCTCAACTGTGTATTTACAGACTTGTTTCCTAAATCAGCTTCTTTCCTAATTAAAAAAATAAAAACAAACATAAAATAACAGGAAGTGCATCAGAAACTATGTTGAAGATGACGAGCAGTCTAGAACCGTTCACATATCAGAAATGATTACCTAGATTAAGGCACTTCATACCACAAGTGACAACTGAGGCTTATCTGATGGCTCCAACAGAAACATCAGAGGAGTGGAGAAGGCTGAGAGGTGCCCTCAGCACAACCTACACCTCCTCAAGGGAGCAGTGGAACAGGAGGTGCTGGGCTCCTCTCTGGTCACCAGAAAGAGAACCAAACAAAACTCAATGAAGCCGGTTTTCCAAATTTTGTTCTTTTCTGGGCTTTCCATCTCCTAATCAAATACTCCTGAGGTGTATCCATCTGCTCCTGAAGCCTCTGAAGAAACTGCACAGAGGGTCTGTTCTCTACCTTTTCTCTTCTACAACTATCTCACCTACAAAGAATCTTTGTGCAACTGCTGATAATTTGAATAATTCTCCTACATATTTTATCTCAGCTCTGTTTCATCACATTCAGAGATACCTTACCATCAAATCAAACTTCTCATGGCTTCTAGACCATTTCCCACTGCTTGCCTCTTTGCCCAAGGATATCCTTTCACAGGCCAAATTTCAGGTGCCACCACCTCTCCTTGTCTTTGCTAACAGACTGCTGATGAGTTTTATTTTCTTTATAAAACCTTTATAACAAGTTACACATTATCAAAGTTGGTTTGCCAGCCTATTGTCAGCCTTGACTACCAGCCCATATTCTAAAATACAAGAAAGGTATTTTTTTGTCTTCATTTTCCCTTCTCTCTACCATGGTGTGACTTCTGTCTCTGTCAGAAATCTTCTGAATGTCCTCAATAGGAACCCCTTAGGAGTAAGAACCCATAAAAAACTTCTTACAATGCTAATCCCATATATCCAGGCCAATGGCGTGCATAAATAAGCACTGAACCTCCACATATCTGTCTCCAAACTTTTTGCACTTTGATTGTGCAAATACTTTGGAACAGGGTTAAAGTGTCTTATTTTCAGGAGAAGTGAAATAAAAAGGTCCTTGCCAGTAACCCCTCAGAGTATGACACTGCAGTACACGAGTACTGGAGCATCACAGGAGACACGAGTATTTGATTTTCTTTTTGCTATGTTTTTGCAAAAGAACTCTAAGTCCCTATTAATTGCAATTTCTATCAAATACACACTAGTAGTTAATTATTGGTAGGAAATACACTCAGGAAATCCTACCTCCTAGCTAGGTGCTGTTATTACCACTTCCAGACAGGATTTTGCAACAAAATGATCATCTATGCACTTGAGTCCATTGTGCCCTGCTCTCAAAGAAACATTTTACTGCCACATTATTATTGATTCAAGAAAATTTGAAATATTTGTTTCATATTTATAACCACTTTGAGTTTGATTGTCCTGAATTTTTAATCTGGCAGTGGTGAATCCAGTGAGGGAAGTTCACCCTTCTCCATTAAATACACAAGTAATTTAGACCGTTAAATTCTGAATAATTTTACTCCCAAAGTTGGGTAATTATCTTGTAAGCTCTGCACTAAAAAAGGCTTTTACATCTGGGTATCATGGACTAGACTACGTAAAGCAAATCCCAGTAAATCATTTAATATCTTTTGTTTCACTACAAAATGGGAGGAATAATCTAATTTAACTCACATACCACATCATCCCTTGAAGATATTGTCACAAAAGCTGTGTTTGTTGGAATCTAACTCTCCTCTCATGACATTATTTCATTACTTATAATTTAGTATACGAGGAAAAAGAAAATACAAACTGAAGCACAGTTTCTAGAAAAATATAAACACGCTAGAGAATGGGAGAAAAAGCCTCTACAGAAGTGTCAGAAGGTGCTAAGGTGATTTGTAAATCAAATTACTGTGAAGTAATGATAGAAGATGGTTAATGTCTAAAAACATGCAGTCTACTTTACTGTGTCCACTTACAGCATTACTAAAGTATTGAATTTTGTGATAACATCCCATTGTCTGAATCCAGAATTTAATGTGTGTAAAAACATTCTCAAGAAAATCTAACAGCACTTAGAACTATGCTACATAATGTTAGACTCAAAACATTTGTGAATATTCAGAAGGAATTCACAACTACTAATCTAATCATTGATTCCCAGTGAAATAGTATTTTACCAACTTATACAACTTAGATACTTCTTCCCCTTTGGCCTTTGTTAGCAATAATATTTGACACTTCTACTTTCTAGTAGTCTCATCGTGTTTCTAGGATTTATTTCCAGCAAACCAAGTTACTGCCTTTGACCACAGTAGCAGGCACAGCATCTCACACTCATCTCCAGCTGCCCTCAGCAAAAGCCACTTACATAATTTCATTTAGCACTTTCTCTGCTTTAGAATCAACACTGATTTTTTGTTTCAAATTTAGCCTGCCATGGGATGGCTGAGTTACTGAAATTATTCTGATCATGAAATCACAACTAGAGTCAGTTCACAGCTTTCTTTCACTTTACTGAAACAAAAATTTTAACAGCTTATGGTATGAAGATCCTTTACACTATCTCCCCTCAGAAACATTACATGGAAGAATAGCATTAAAAAAAAAATCTTTGCGTAATTTAGGACCAGTTCTCGAACACTCTATTATTCAATGAGGATATACTTGGAATTCTTTAATTTTAGCATTCATAGTTCTATATATCTGCAGGGATTTACACTGTTCAATAAACAGATCTTACAAATTTGGTTACCAGATGTTGATATATTATCTTCATTTGAGCACAGCCAGCTACAGTCAATGTTCCTCAAACAGTAAATATTTTTGTTTTATATTAGATATTTGAAAAATAACAGACCTGTTATTATTTCAGTGCTAGAATTTAAAAATACTAAAACACTGATATCCAGATACAATTCATAACTCCGATTCCTGACTTTTCATCCTTTTTGAAAAAAAAAAAGTCAGCATTGAGTTCACACTCTTACACGAGTTTTATTTTGTATTTATATTTTAAAATAGTAATACCTATGTTCATGTTCCAATTTTGTGAAAAATGTGAGATCACAAAACTAAAACAAAACACTGTGAACATTAATAATATCTCCCTTTGGCCTAGATCCTGAGCTGGCTTTGTCAAATATTTTCTGCTACAGCATCTTTTGCACTTCACTACCTATATGCTCTCAAGAAAAAGTTATTCTTCCAAAAAAGAAACCAGTTCATTTCAGACATGGCAGGAAAGCAGATGGAAGTTGTGAACACACTGCAGCAGTGAACCACATCAGCTCATCTTACTTCTAACATGTAAGGCAGCAAGTTCTAACTCACAACTTCTGTAGCAGTTTTGTATTTCCCCAGAGAGAGTGACAGTCATTCAACCATTAAGATCCCAGCCATGCATAGACTGAAATATGAATAATAAATGGGAAAAGTAAAAAACCCTCCACATCCTCATGAAAGCATAAACCAGAAATCTGCCATTTCTTTAATGAGCCTGTTGTTTTCAAATACAATCTCTCAATCTGGGCTGTGAACTCAGCTAGCTCTATTGTGGCCTTTCAATAACTAAGTGAAGCTGGTTATAAGAAAAAGAGTGATTTTATCAGGGTCTGTACTGATAGGACATGGGACAACAGCTTTCAATTGAAGAGGTTGAGATCTGGCATAAGGAAATAATTTATGATGAGGGTGGTGAGACAACACTGGCAGAGGTTGCCCAGAGAAGTTGCAGATGCCCCATTCCTGGAAGTGTTCAAGGTCAGGGTTGGACTTTGAACAAGTCTAGGGGGAGGTGTCCTGCCCATGGCAGGGGGTGAAATGAAATGGTCTTTAAAGGCCCCTTCCAACCCAAACCATTCTGTGATGCTAGCACTGATTTCTAGCCATAATTGACACAAAATGGTTCCCTCTATGCCACCCCAAGGTATCAAGGAACTTTTAGCCAAATTCTTAGACTTACTATTATCATCCTTTAAAATTTCACTTTTCTGAAACATCTTAGTTGGAGTCAAAATTGAGTGATTCTTGAATCTTTTTTTAATTCTTAAAATAGTGGGAGGTTTTAGATGGAAAATCCTGCTGCAGTTGCAAAACCTCCTGTGAGGTGTACATTAACATGTATAGAGTCATAGAAAGGTTTGGGTTGGAACATACCTTAAAGATCATCAAATTCCAACTCAGTTGCCATAGGCAGAGACACCTTCCACTAGAACATTAACATATGTTTATTTTAAGTCTAGTTAATCAGATATCAAAATTCACATTTTGGTTGCTATCATTTATAATGCACTGATTCAGGATGGGAACACAAATGCACTAAAGAAACACTGATTCCAGAAGAGTTACATTTTCTAGTTTCTCACCTTCACAGCATCACATCGAACACCATGGATACTCTAAGCTTGCTATCACAAGAAATTAAAAAGCAACTGGTATGATCATTTTATACCATTGCCTCCAGAAAAGAATTTAAGATCATAATAAAAACAAAGGAATTAAAAACAGACTTTTACTGTTCTTGTTGTACAGAAAAAGGGTTATGTCAAAATAGTTTAAGTGTTCAGCATGAACACTACAGAAAATGGAAGTGCTGTGATTACATGTGAAGATCATCTTTAATGGTATTAAGGACAGAAACTGGGGGCAAGGTGGGGAGAAAGGAAATAGCTACAGAAAGCAGCTGTATCCTCCAAGATCAATGATGAGAAAAGAACATTCCTGAATGTAAAGCTTGCAACACACACAAGCTCTTCCAGAACAAATTCCAACCAGTCACCCACAAAACCTTACTTGGCTCTAGACCAATAAAAATTCAGTTAAGAAAATCTGGAACAATCCAGAAAAAAAGAATAAAGAGTTGTCAAATCACAACCATTAGGAAATTACTTACCACACAGAGGAATGCCTGCACATAAGCAAGAATTTTTGTATGCAAACACAAACGTACTGTTTTGTACAAAATAACATTTTGTCATGGAGCTAAAAATAGATTTAGTATGATGTATTATATCTAGTTCCCACATGTCTGGTAAGGAGCAAAAAAGGCATAAATTAATCTTTTTTTTTTTTAAATTGAAACTATTCAGGAGTAATAAAGGTTTCAAAAGTGGGAACTTAACACACTCAACAGGATGCTTCATGTATCAAGGCTGGTATCATGAAACTGTTCTGTAGATTACAAAGAAAGGTTAGGATCAAGGTTTTAGACTTCATTTTAACAGTCTTCTGAGGCTTTGCTTCAACTTCTCCTGGATATCTCCAGGATGCTGCCTATTGAAACTGTTTTATCCAACACTGAGACAAAGCCTTTAAAGCTTTGCTTCAACAAAAGTATTATTCATTGAAATCCATTTCTGATAAAAAAGAATCAGAGCATTATAACTGAGTTTGAGATCTTCAGCTCAATGCCTGTAGAATCTCAGTAGCAACAGAACTGAATTTCACTTAAGGAATATGCTAACAGAGCACTTCAATTTGAGAGAAAAAAGTCTTGGAGTTTAAGACAAGCCTTGAAGTAAGGACAAGTCAAACAGACAACCTTTTGCATTCCTTATTAGAATATATGTGAAAAATGGTGCTGACAAAAACACAGTCTTTTACTGTCATCTCCAAATCAAACACTTATAACATTTAAATTTACACTGTAAACACTTCAATAGTTGTAAACCAACTATGCAGGATTCTGTGAGCTCTGTAACAGTGTACCTCTTGCATAAAATGCAGATTTGAAAATATAATTTACCAAAATCCAGAGAACAGAACTAGCAATGTCAGAAATGTAGTACTCTAAAAAACCATTTACATATGCACATACTAGGTACTAACAGTGTCAATTAGTTATCAAGCTTTGGTGATAGGATCTGACCAAACAATAGGTTCTGTATTCCAGAAATATTAGCTGAATGACACAGAAAATGAAATAAACTTGAAATACTACTGCAAATGTATCTGTATTGAGCATCTGTAGCAGAATCATTACAGGCATCTGTGGCACAGTTACAAAAAAAAACATCTCCAAATTGAGAGAACTCTTGTATGGCTGATTACATTGCCAACACTGCCAAGGGATGAACCCTGGTTCATATAATTAGCACTCTTCAGAACATAAAATCAAAAAAAAGTAGAATATATGTATATATTTTACACAATATTACAAAATAGAAGAACAACAATTTGGTGACAGATTTTTTTTTTCTCACAGGACACAACCCACAGTAAAAATAATTTCTTTAAATTAAGATTCACTCTGCATTGCATTTGCAATCATTTTCAGGATACATGTAACTAAGCAGCTCTATATAAATGGAATATTTCCTTAGTGCTGCTTCTTCTAATATGCTTTATCATCTGAGGTAAAATGCTTCAGGGTGTCACTCAGAAATTAGTTTACAAGTTGAAATGAAAGTTTCAAGTTGCATTAACAAGAACCATAGACACAATAGAAGAAAATATCACAGAAAACAATCACACTTAGGTGCTGCAGCCACAATCCCTGTATCTGTAACATAATCAGTTATGAACTTCATTTAGGTTTTTGTTTGCACACTTCAGAACTTGAAGGAGTTGAAACTGTCATCTCAGTACTGCAATGAAGATAGGGGATGCTAGAGTAAAAATAAAACATCTTCCTGTGACAAAGAAAAAAAGCAAAAGTAGAAGACTTTGCCTACTCCCAAATCAAACAAAAGCCGCTCTTCACAAAGTAAGTGCCACTCAGACAAGAAAATCCAAATTCTACCTCCAGAGCACTTCTGTATCATTTCATCATGACTATGAAAACTTAGCAGTACCACAAAAAAAGAAAAACATACTGTGTAAGTTGGAGATACTGCCTGAAATTCATGTCAGTCGAGGTAAGACAGATTGATCAGTTTTGCAAAGCTGTGAACTCCACAGGGCCTAAACACAGACTGCACCTAAGGAGCAACTCAAGGCTAGAAATCCAGTAGCTCACAGTAGGATTGAACATCTCCTATGCTGTGCATCACTTCTTAAAAAAGGCAGCATTTAAGTTCCACAAGACCATTGTTAATTCAGTCCAAATGAACTAAACTTTCATCAATAAATGAAGATTGTTTCCCTGATCTTTTGCTCTTCTTTTGGGAAACCTTCATGTATTTTACTGTTGTACTGGGGGGGAATTATGTTTGAAGGGAGAAGCTTGAAATATGTACATTCAAATGTACATATTCCCCTTACCTGGACAAAGCAGGAACTGGTACTCCTCTTGCTCGAATCGATGCTTTTCCACGGACAACTGGAACTTCTGCAGTTTCTGAGCCACCATTTAAATATGTTAATTCTTGAAGCTGTGCCTGTCTGATTTCATCGTTGTAGTCCTAAAACAAGGGGGAGGCAGAGTGAGAAAAATAATCAAACTGTTTACCCACCACTCTCAGTAAACACTGTTCCTGAAAGTTTCCTCTTAAAAAGTTGAACATTCCACTGAAAAAGTTTAATGTCTATAATAAGATAGGAATAATACTCAGTCCAAACATTATTAAAGAATTCTACATAATATCTGCCAGTTTTGCTTGGGCATGTTTTTCTTCCCTTTGCATACTATTTTTATGTAGCTTTACCAACTAAAATGGCAATGTTAAAATGCTGCAGAGATGGGAGGAAAATAGAAAGAAAAAAAAAATCAAGATCCCGTATTCTGAACTGAGTTTGTAGTTCCATCTGTAGAATGACTATGTTAAAAGCAGGAGAAAGAAGAGAGTGAGTTGCAAAAGAGTAGGAAATAAATACACTGTTGAGAGCAGCACATGAAAATGAAGGAATAGATTAGGAATCTGCACTTTTAAAGTCAGGAGTTATAGAATAAACACAGGAATTCATTCAATGCACACATGCACTGTTATAAGAAGTGCTCAAAAAATTAAATTCTATAATATGTAATGGTAAAAATGCCAAGGACATATGGCTTATTTCTGCCTGCACAAATCCTCTACTCTCAAGGTCTAGAAAAAAGAAAGCTAGGTTTTTATATTCTGAATTAATATGGTACTTCTCAAGCACAGTTTTCAGGGACCTTGAGTCAACCTCCAAAACAAGCAGAGCACACAGGAATAAAACAGAACTCTTCAGATACAAGTATTTTTCTATCATTCCTCCTCCACTTAAAGTGAGCCAAGCAGAATGCAGCCATAAAGGTGAATTAAAGATAACTATTTTACGTAAGGTGCATGTGTACTAACTATCAAAATATTAATAGGTGCTCCCATAGGAACAAAGAGATACTTCTGAGTCAACAGCTCTTCTGCAAAACCTCCCATTTCAAGAAGGAAGGTTTGTTCCAACACCACCCATTTACGACTCAATGACAAAACAAAGAATCTGCATTTCACTGCAAATCTGAATTTAATACATTTATTCACTAAACAGGGACCAAAAGATTGTCAGGCAGTCTTATAGACTTTGAAACATAATCCTGAATGGAAAGGAGATTAAAACTTCCATGAATTCAAATATCTCAATTATCCTTGAAATACTCTGCTTCTCCTAGACTTCTATAAACAGAAATAAAAAAGTCTTCCTTTATATGTCATTGCTGAAGGAAGTTACTGGTGTTAAAAGTAGTACCTCTGTAACAGCATTTTGTCCAAACTGCCTTAAATAGTTTCTGAAATTTAACTGCCAACTGCCCACCTGATATCATCCTCTATTTAACAGCAGAAACCAAACAGCAAATATGAAAAAGGTCTAGAAGACTGAAATAACTGTCTCAAATGGCATAATGGAAACTTTTGAGAAACTGATTCCATTATTAAATGGCCAGGACCCAACACATAACCAGTCCATCACAGGGCATAGACTGCAAACAGAAACTCAACACTATTCTGGCCAGCTACTGTACAGAAACCCACTTTATTTTTTTTATTTGTTGCTAGATCAGAACTGGCTACAAATGCAAAACTCTATGTACTGTATAGAACAAAACTTCAATCTTGACACAAAATGCCAAGAAACTGTACCACCAACATACAGTATCAAAGTTCTGACAACCTTTATCAAGATGCTCTTTATAATTTCTTCATAAAATACCTTTTTAAGAACTGGGCCCATGGAAAAATACCTTTAATCATTTTATACTCAATTCATTTAATTTCTTAGCAAAGATGTGCTCGGGTTGCCACTGTGTGTGTTGGGTGTCTTTTCTTTTCTCCCTGATGCTTTCTCAGTTTCCTGCAGCACATGACCAGACACAGCAGCAGCCTTAGGTCACAGCCCAGGGCTCCACTGTGCACAGCACAGAACAGAAAACATGGCCCTTATCGCATACACCAGAGGCAGCAGGAGGATACAGAGGGAAGGGGCAGTGCAAGGCAGCCACGATAAACTGCAGTGTTAATCCATTAGACTCTGAAATGGATTCCTCAATTAAAAGTAGCAGATGGTCAATTTATGAATACTCACTGCTGGAAACAGCACACTTCAAGTCAAATTAAGCAGACAATCTTTTCTTCCCTAGAAGATGGACATGGAAACCCTTTAGACTGCATCCCTCCTCTGAACAGCTTAGGCAGTGGCAGCACTTGAATTTCAGTCAAACGCTGCTGCTGAATTGCAACTGAACAAGTGTATTCTCATTTTATGAATAAATTGCCTACCCTGACTAACTACAGTCTTATCCAAACATGGAGGGTGCATTTACATCAAGATCCATGAGAGATTTTCATCCCACAAGTCCCCATACTTACATAATCCAACCAAACATTCTTTAAAATATGATCTATAATTTTCATATAGCCAGACATTGGCAGCAGCTCTTCATGGCATCACTGTAGCTTGAGACCTTATTTCAATTTATCAGTCAAACTATTAGCAAAGCTATTTATTTATATCATGTTAGGATGCCTACAAAACCCTTTTGCTGCTTTGCAATGCACTCAAGTAGATCTTTATCCTGACAGTGAGTAATCAATAATGACCAGGTTTCCAGCCACCTTTTTACACCTTACTGTTATTTGCCAGCTTACTTAAGGAAAAGTCTGTGTCAGCTTTCAAAGGCCACCAAGCTCTTCAAAATGCCACTAAATGCTATTTCATCACTACATCTTACAAACCAAATATGCAGAAGGTAAGACAGGCTACAGGAAAAGGTTGTGAATTCTGCTCACATTGTCATATAACTGGTAGAGACTATTCTCTCAAAGACATTTCTATACTTTGCTTTAAAGACAAGGAAAACGAGAAACTCTTAAGCAATGGCAAAGGGTAATTAGTGCTCTATCTGTCAGAAGAGAAATGACTGCTACTACTCAAAAATTAAGCAGAACAGACTAAGTTCTAATGGCCAAAACTACCATAATCGTAGAATCACAGAATGGTTTGGCCTGGAAAGGACCTTAAAGACCATCTTGTCCCAACTCTCCAGCCACAGGCAGGGATACCTTCCACTAGACCAGGCTGCTCAGGGCCCCATCCAGCCTAGCCTTGAAACCATGGTATAATACAGCAACCAGGGGCAGGTGAGGTTGAAAATATCTGGGTTTTTTGATCTGATAGAAGTAATTCTGAGATAACCAGTATCAAGTATATTCCCACCAATCTAATACTTGAACAGAGTACTGACCAGGGAGTCTGGCCAGAATAAAGGGACTGGCTAATTTAAAGGAAGATAAAAGAATATGCCTAAAGTCAGAAGCCACAAGTCTAACTTCAGAAGAAATGTAAGACTCAAGGCAACAGAAGCATAGCCAAAAATACCCACATAACCAGTTCTTATGTTTTGGGTTGAGTAGTGCAAATAGTTTAAATTAATTATACCACTGCAGCTGCTTGAGGTTAAATTTCAATGCAAGGATGTTTGCCCATAAATTGGAAGACTCAGTAAGAGAGGCTGAGGCATTTTTGCTATAGTCAGCTACCATAAGGATATTCTGTATTCTGCATTCTAGCACCAAATGTAATGTTATGTTCAGCACTGATCTGAAAGATGAACAATAACCATATTCATAAATTGGGTCTACCATCTAAAACTGTAAGAAGTCAGTTACCCTACATGGTAAGGACAATGAAAATTATTATCATAATCATATATACTCATAGCAGGACATCTTTCCTGAAATAAAACAGGTAATTTCTTAAAAATGCCACAATAGACCTCAGAGAAAATAAACACCAAGTTGCATTTGGCAGCAGTGAAGCAAACAGTAGTTCTAGAGAAGAAAAAGCTGCTCCTTATTCCTTCAGTGGCTGCTGCAAGGGGGGGCAGGAGAAAGAGATTAAGGCATTTAGAGCAATTCTGATAAGATTACATTTGAAAAGCCAAAGGGAAATTAAGACAGTGTTGTCTTGATCCCACAGTTCAGGAAAGATTATGTAGCATCAGTTCAGCTCAGTATAATAAAGATGCAATGATCAAAAATCAAGATGGAAAAGTGTATAACCAGAAGTCAATGCAATTGCTCATTATCAGTCTGTAATTCTACTGGCTTAACACACTAATGACCAGGTTTTGATAAGCTTACTTCATTTATGGCAACATTAGGGAAATCAAGCTCAATGAAGAAAAATAAGACCTCTGATGGAGGGGGCATGGGGATCAGACATACCCTTCCTTCCAGCACGTGCAAGAAGCATTTTTCAAATTGAACATATTTCCATCTAAACAAAGGCAGCTGTTTGCTGTCTAGAATAGCCAAAAACTTATGTCTTCCTTATCCCTCCACACCATTAAATCCTGAATCATGTGAATAGAATAACCTTCGACATTATGACAGCCCAGCACTCCTACAAATATTCTGTTGAGCATCCCCTGTCTGAACCATAGTATGCTCATTCACTTCTTTTCATATGCATCAAGCAAAATGCTATTTGGAACCTTCAGACAAATGTATAATGTGATGCTTGGATTTTATAAGATGAGAACTTAATGCCCAGGACATCTTTGTTTTTTAACTGTCCTAAAGTGCATCTACATTAGGGTTATTTCACATCAGGACATATTCCTAATGAACCTCCTGACAAGTGTCATTTATCATGCTTTGGTTCATGCCACAGTGTAATATTGGGGCACATGAACTCAATTCAAACAAAAGCAGGTCAGAAAAAACACTAAGGAGCACACAGCTCCAGTCACCTGGAGATTTAGTTTCATAAAATACCCTGAGTCGGTATGGATCCACAAGAATTATTTAAGTCCAAATCCTGGCCCTGCACAGGACACCTCTGGAATTCTACCATGTGCCTGAGACTATTGTCCATTTCTTGAACTATGTCAGACTTGGTGCTGTGACCATCTCCCTGGGGAGCCTGTTCTGGTGCACAGCCACTCTCTGGGTGGTTTCATTGATGTGGACTAGATTTGGTACAAACTATAATTCCCAAAATACATACAGGGGCACTATTAAGTCATCAGCACCAGCTGCTGTACAAGACACATCCCCAGCTGGTCCCCAGTACAGACACACTGGCTCCACTCAAACTGCTGTCACTCAGATACATGCCTCAGGAAACTTTCCTTAGCCAGGTCCCCACACGTCCCAGATCTGACACAAATAAAGACTAACACTTGGTAACACTTTCAGCAGTAAAAATAAACAAAAGTCAATGCACTTTGAGAATCTTCTGCTTTCTATACTCATTCCTTTCATCACCAATAAAGACTGAAGAAATGTTCACTCCAGCTAAACCAGTTGGGAACTTCACACACAGAAACATCACCTCAAGTGCTCCAGAGCTTCCTAAGAGAGGTTGGATTGTTTCAAGCAATTTAATGTTGCAAAGCAGTAAGGTTGGTTCTTACATAAGGAGCAGATGAAGTTATTTTTCTATAGAAGACATTAGAAACTCATTACCTAGATATATCTCAAACCTGGAGTACAAAATTGTACTGGAAATAAGATGTCATTTTATACATCCATACAATGGAAATTAAAGTATACACCAAAGTATATAGCTCATGTACCACTAGTATTGTGATAAAGATACAAGATAAACCTGTATTGGTTCTCAGCACTCAACACTAAACCAGGATTACAGGCGAGAGAAATACTACAGCTTCAAATGTATTAATACTTAAACAGAACTAATGCTTCATGTATGCCAAGAAACCAGAAAAGGCACACATTTTACAGATTTTTACAATTATTTGTAGTCTGTGATACTTTGGATATGACTAGTTAAGCAACAATAAGTTTCTCTTTTACTGTAGGTCAGATCATGAGATTTGCGTGGACAGTTATGGATTCACCCAGCAACTGCCTATATCAAAATGCAAAGGATTTGACCATCATAATTTCTTTCACAAAGAAAATTAAGCAACATTACTTGACCAGTATTGTGCACTGTTCAGAATCATAGAACAGTTTGGGCTGGAAGGGACCTTAAACATCCTCTAGTTCCAACCCCCTGCAATGGGCAGGGACACCTTCACTAGACCAGCTTACTCAGTTTTAGAGATAACATTTCTCACTCAGGGCTATCGGAATTCTCATTTGAAAAAATAAAATACTAACAGGGATGAGGAACTTCTTGATTTCTTCCAGTGCATGTCCCATCCTGGCATATGCTTCTGCAGGTGGAGCAAATACTTCAATTAAAACATGCAGGTCATCATTTAGGTGGAAATACTTTGCCTCTCCACTTTTTCTCAACTCTTCCTCCTAGGAGATAAGAAAAAGATTAGTTTTACACATTCTTGTTTTAAACATTGTAATGCAAGTGTGGAAGTTTCTCCAGAGGAATTTGCTGTTTACTCATGTTCAGATCTCTGCAGCTAAAAATGTAACATGAAATAAGAGCCAGCAGCTTCTGCTCATATACAGAAACGGTAGCAGAAGGGGGGATGCTTCCAAGAGCATGTGCACCAGTTTCATGAAGACACTCTTTTCTTGAAAGTAAGATCTACAGAAACAGGTTTGATCTAATATTCCACAAGAGCAAGCTTCTTTTACCAATATTATTTCAATCTCAGTATTACTATGCTGCTTTGATACTTATTTTCTGTTCTCACTGAAGTTTTTACCCAGTGAGTGCATCCTTCACAGAACTGTGCTGTTTGGTCATAAAGCTAACAACATACGAGATGAGGGAAGAAAACATTAGCAAAAAGAGTTCACTAGCTATTTCAGAAGAAAGCTTATTTCTTTCATCTTCCTTCACCCAACCCACTTCAGTGACTGCAAAGCTGAGTTCAGTGTAGTCAATCAGAGCTCAGTTCACAAATACTGACATTCACATGCAAAATATTCTCAGAGCAAAAGGGCAGCACTTCCTTTTCTCAGGCTGCCCCTCACCCGTGTGTACTTGACAGGTCCAAGGGATGAAACCAGCACTAGAAATAATTCTGTTGCTTTACCAGATAACATTTTATCAAATACTTAGCAGTTCTATTGCCTAAAAAACTAACACTTCCCTGCAACTTCCTGTATTTGGCAAGCACCAGGTAAGCACTTCACCCTAATACTAAAATTTTAAGTTGCAATGATAGCTGAAATCTCCTCCCCTGCACACCCCCTAATTAGAGGTTGACATTTTTATGTGACAATCCATTTCTGCTTCTCATGAATAACATTCTTATCAACATGATTTGTGCTTAACTATGAAGATATTAAAAAAAAAGAAAAAAAATCAGCCTATATCACTGTCAGAGCACCCAGAACAAGAACATTAAGAGGCTGCTCAGGAGGATTATACTCTCTCAGCAAAATCATTATATAAATAAGAGATCTTAAAAATAGAAAGTAACCCAATATAAACATCACAGCTCAAATATTTAGTTTTAATAGGAACTGCTTCTCAGTTAAATACTTTAAAGCACAGTTACTCAAAACTTATGAGCCATGACTAGCACTGGAAGCTAGCTGAGTTCCCCACATACTGGTTTTTAGTACATACTTGCACCACCCACTCCCTGATCCATGCAGGTACCTTCTAACTCTGGATATTCTGTGATTCTATGAAAACACTACACATTAAAACTCTTATACCAGCACACAAATGAAAATGAGCTCACTCACTCACTGGCTACATCTCACAGCCTTGGGAACACATTAAGCATTTCAGGCTTTTTTTTTCATTTCCCATGAAGACCAACACAAAAGCCACAACTTGTTCCCATTCCAGTATCCCTCTTTGACAGCATTTTAGCTCCCATAAAATCCTCTGTCTTACATTATGTAACATATGTTGGCTTAGTTTGCCCACTGCATGTGGAACCTTGGCTTGACTGGCCAAAGAGAGACATTAACTAATAATCAATATTACAATCTCCTATGCTTTTTATTTGTTCCGGTTTTTGTTACAAGGTTTGCTGCCCTCCTCAGAAATTGAAGGTAAGTAACAAAACTCCACTGTTTTGTTACTCAGGCCTTACCTTTGTCTTGTCCCTCATAGAACCTTTTCCCAAAATAGACATTTTTGTCAGTGTTTCTTCCTGTAAACGCTTTAGAGAATTACCACGTGGACCCAAAAGTTTTCCCACAAAGTTGAACTGCAAGAAAACAAACAAACAAAAAAAACCATTAATGTCATTAGATATTTAATTGTAAATTAATGAGCACAACAGGATATTTTGCTGAAACAACTTTTGGTCATAGGTGCAAATGATTAGATCATAAATTAAAAAACATTAAGTACAATCATACAGTCCAATTAACAGAACACCAGTGGCTCCAGCAACACAAAAGTGTCTTAACTCCAGGATAACTTGGTGTCCACTACAGGCTGCCCAATCAAGAGGAGTCTGTTGACAAAGCCCTCTTGCTCCAGCTACAGGAGACATCTTGCCCAAGGCTTTTGTCCTGCTGAGGGACTCCAACTGCCCCAATGGCTGCTGGAGAAGTGGCAAGACGAGCTGCAGGCAACCCTGGAGACTCCTGGAATGCCTGTGGGATAACTTCCTGAGCCAGGTAATACACAGACCTGCTAGAGGGGAGGCATTACTGGATCTGTTGGTCACCAACGCAAATGAGCTCACTGGGGACATCAAGATTGGAGGCAGCGATCATGCATTGGAGGTGGATCAGGTAAGGAGTAAAATTGTGCTCCTGAACTTTAGGAAAGCAGATTTCCAAGTCTTTGGGGAGCTATTCAGCAGGATCCCCTGAGAGACTGCCCTCAGGGATGAGAGGAGTGGAACAGAGCTGGCAGATCATTAAGGAAGTCTTCCACTGAACACAAGAGCTAAGTGATTCACAGCAGAGCAAGATTCAGGCAAGAGACCAGCATGGCTGAGTAGGGACAGGCTGGTCAAACTAAAGGGCATGAAGCAAATACACACACAGTGGAAGTTAAGACAGGGGACCTGGGAAGAGCATAGAGATGAAGTCTTGGTTGTAGAGTTGGGGTGAGGAAGGCTCAAATGAAGCCAAAATTGAATCTGGCAAAGGACACAAAAAATAACAGAAAGGGCTTCTTCAGGTGTCCCAATCAGAAAAGGAGGATTAAAGAAGGTGTTACCCCCCAAACCCACCAAGTAACCAGTTTTCCATCACGGTTTAAACAGATAAGAAGGTTGAGGTACTCAAAAACTGAAGTGACACAATCATGTTAAAAAGATAGTTTCAGGCAGAAATAAAATATAGTGATGTTGAACAGCCAACAGGCTTAAGCTTTGTGGCCTCAAATTTATGAAAGAGTTTGTAAGTTTTTTGCTTGTCCCTCTCCTACTATGCCACTGAAGTGCCAAGATGGGCTGCACTGACCTCCCTGTTCATCTGGACTTGTTTGAAAGGACTTAACAATGGGGCAGTGGTACTCCCAACTCTCTTGTTGCTACACTGGAAGTGCTGATGGAAAAAAGGCCCAGCTGCACTCACCCTACAATGCTGAAGTCTACAGCTCCAGTTAATTTCTTTCAGCTTGAGACATATGAAATATGAAAATATAAGTTTTTCCGCTTGCTAGTTGCAAGCTGAATTCCCAATGCAGATCTGATATAAAACTATTGAGAAAATGGCTTAGGGGTGACTATAGTCCACAGAACCTATTTAAATTTAAGGCCTTGCATGAACCATGCATGAGACTTTTCTGAATTATCAGGTCACATCAAGAAATTCTCAGGAATTTCTTAAATTTTTTTTTTTTATTAGATATCTCCACTTTTTTTCATTTAAGTTCTAAGATCTAGTCCAGGAAAATATTAATCAGAAAGATAGAGCAGGTAAAAATTTCCCTTGCTGAGAATATTTAGGATTCAGGGCCACTAATGGGGTCCTGTGCATTTTAATTTGCAATCATTTTTTCAACAGAAGGTTGAACATCTCAAGGCTCATATGTTCTCTGGAAGTTCCTTTTAACTTGGACTTCTGATATTATTGTTTCTGAAGCTATAACTAAGGAAAGCAAACAAATTGAAACAATTCGTAACAAATTTGACCTTCGACAAGTCAATCAGTCTTTGTCAAGAGTTTCCTTAAGGTAAGGTCACAGTTAAAGTAAAGCTTCAAGCAGTGGAACATCACCTTAGTTTTCCAAGCATTACTTAAGATTACTTATGTCTACCTATAATAGCTTTTAAGCTACTAGGAACAAAAATAAGCATTTACTCTTTACTGCAGCTGTATTCTTTTAGTTAAAACCAAGTAGTTTAATGTTGTGGAAATCTAAAACTTGACCCATCAAACTTTAATATCTCCAAAAATTGCCATATTTTCATAACTATGAAATCTCTAGTGCCAAATCCAGACATTACAGCAGCTATACAAGGACTGCACAGATGACATGTTCTAGACATATTTAATGAACAGGAAAATGTATTGTCTGTACCCTGAGGTCCCTGAACTATTCTTTTCTGTGCACCGAGGCTCCAAATATTTGATTTGACAAGTCTGAAGCATAAGAAACTTGTGTTGCAAGTCTGAAATTCTGCTGATTTGAAAGCACAGTATCTCTAGGTGTAGCTTAAAAGCACAAAGGTGAGTAAAAAATGCAGTCACAATGCAGTCACAAAGCAGTTTTGCTCCCACAGAAAGCTAAAAAGGCTTTGGAACATTTCAGTTGATTATTCCATAAATAAAACCCATTTATGATATTGAAGGAGTCCTTCCAGTAGAAAACAGATTATTTGAACAGGTACTGCATTTTGTTCAAACTATTGGTTTATCTCTTTTTTACATTAAATTGGAAACATCTGATCAAAGGTTTATTTTGAAATATTTCATAGATATAGAAAGACTCAAAGTATCAGTCACTAAGACACTATTATTACTTATATACTGCTTTCAATCAAATAGTAAAAGCACTCAAACTTAAAGGTACAAATCTAGCACACAGTAGAACAAATTTTGCTTATAAAATTATCAAATCCTGTTTATCTGCTGGTGTAACAGAAGCAAATAATGCCTGGCAGATCCAGGTTAGCTCTTATACAGGACTTCTCACATACAAGTTGCATAGCTGCTTCCCACTGCCACATTTAGGGTTTATTTGCCCCAAGAGGACAAGAAAGAAGAACAAATTCAGGTTTATTCTTGAACTCAACTATTTCTGAATTAGATACACCAGATAGTAACAGACATCTGAGCAACTCTGCCCAAGTCAGACCAGTCACACACTCTCATTCTGGGTTAGAATCAAATGTGGCAGACTCCCCTCTTCACTCACCCCCTCAATACAGCACAATCACCTCCAAACTGCTGCAAATACTAGAAATAGTCCTCCCCTTCACCAGCTTCAGCTTAACACTGCATAAAAGCAGTCACACTATATTCCAGTGCAAGCTGGTGAACTTTTCAGTTCTACAGGACAGATGAACTCTAAAGAGCCAACCATAAGTAACTGTCAATCTACACTGGATCACCTTTGTGTAATCAGGAATTGTCTCTGCATTAAGACAACTTCTAATGTATTAGGTAAGTACCAGTAAACTATAGACAGACAGTGGCTATTAAAAGAGGAGATAAAGCCCTCAATTCAAATCTGCTTCTAGACCAGCTGTGAAGGATATGGCAAATATAGTATCTCAAGCAAAATTACAGCAAAACTTCAGGCATCTTTGCAAAAACAACATCAAGATTGAGATTAACAGACCTGTGAGGAAACAATTAGATAAAATGGGATAAAATTAGCACCTTAGCTACACTTCTAACCAAGTAATACTCTGCTACTGATAAATGGTGCCCTCTGAACAAATTATCAGATAATACATTAGTATGAGCAAAAAGGATGCAAGATTTGAGGGGTGTTCTAATTTCTGAAATCTGTGCTCACTGAAAGCACATCCTCCCTCTTCTGTCTGTTTTACTTTGTGGGTAAAGATACACCATGCAGTGCAACAGCCCTTCCTCAAATTTCTGGGATACAGGATTTTCTCTTGACCATGGTGTCCATTAGCTGGGAAATACTGGTTAACTGTAGTGAAAGAGTATCTTTTACAGATTATCCTGAAGTGTGTAACAAAAATATCCAATTTAAAATACACTTTAAATAGAAAACATCTTTCACAACAGAAACAACAAAAAAAAATTGATAAGGTTTTTGCTTCAAAATTGTTAACTTTCTTAGATGTTCATAAATCCTCATTTTAAGAAGCATTTTTGCAGTTAGCATACAATGGAGATTATGGGCATTACTACAGAGCACCCATTTCTTCAGAATCACCAAATCAAACCATGACTTGAACAGATGTCTAGAGATTTGTTTCCTTACCATATCGCTGCTTGAAACTATTCCCTGAAAACCTTTCTGGAGAAACAAAGAACATTCAAAGAACATGATATTCTCTTCAGAACCATTTGATCTACTATATAAATTAAAACCAGGAAAAAAAGAAAAAAAGAATTAATGCCAGTGCTACAGCATTTTTAAATGTATATATTACAGAAAAGGGGATATAATAGAAAAAGTAATCCTTGTTTATCCCCTACCAAGGCAAGTCTGCTAAGAATGGTTCATCCAGCTTAAAATACTTAGTGAAAGTATAAATGCTTGACCAAATGCTTTCCTGTAAAGCTTTAAGCACTCTATTGTTATTAAAGCCACAGAAAACTTTCTTGACATATCAGTTTTCTGCAATGGTTACTCTGTGACAGGGTCACTAGAAAAAAATTAAAAGCTAATTTAAGATTCAGAACACTTTCCCTTAGAATGACACGAAACAAGGCAAACTTCAAGGTTTTTCCTATTCATCTCAGAAAGATAAAGTTTCTATAGAAAAGTAAGTGCTTCAAACATCTATGTTACACCACAAACTACTCTCCTTCATGTAACATGGTAATAGGTCTTCAAAAATTTATTCATAGCAGAAAGCCTGGTCAATTTTACTATGAGCTGCTCAAAAGTTATCCCTGGTATTACAACTGAGGCTTGTTCCTCCACATCACTTCTGGTTATGCAACCACATTCTCATTTCTACTCTAAGAAATCCTTAGAGTTGAGCTATTATGAAAAATTGCTAACTAGTCATGTGATTAAAATATTAATCTCTCCATGACTTTACAGAACAACAGCAGACATATTGTATATGACAATGACATTTTAAAACAGGTATTTTCACTTTAAAAGTTGAGCTAAAAGGCTTAATGGATACCAGTTCCACAAGTCAGTAACTTGAGAAAATACATCTAAAGCATCACTTTGGGGAACAACAGACCATTTCTTCCTAACTTCTGAGATTTACCCACTATTTAAGTGTAGATCTATGAGCAATTTTTAAAATGGCAGCCTGTCAAAACGGAAATAATTATTCCCCACAGTTTTGAGCCGTCTCATGGAAATTCATCGTGATTCCATTTACCCTCCATGGAAGCTATTTTTTCCCCCTAATTCAAACATCCAAGTTCAGCAAATTGTTAAAGCAAAATCAGAGTTCTGAGACTAAAGTACTTCATAATGCATGTTCATTAAATATATGGAAGGGGGATAACACCTTCCTGCCTCACAAGTACACAACAGAGCTCTAAAATACCTTTCACACATGATGGCTCTCCACAGCAGAGTTGGGACAGATCCATAGAGTCCCTTCACCACCACAACCACCACCTTCCTTAACTGGCCAGCTCACCTTTTATGCTTTTAAGTCTGTCCAAGTTTGAAGATTATTTTTAAGCATGAAACACAACAGAAATACAGGTTTAAGGGTCACATTTTCACACACAACCCAGAGTCAGCTGAGGTATTCAACTGATCAAACCATAAGTCACACTAACCTCAATGTCCTAAGCTGACAAGATCTCATTCCACTGCCTGCAGTTTAGACATCCAGAATCCACATGGACTCCTATCTATAGGTAACTTGATTTAGAACTCAGTTCTATCTCAAAAAGTTGGCCCTTTTCCTATAAGGTTGCATAAAAGCCTAACCTCTCTAATCCTTACTTGTAGTAAATGTCCCAGTTACAACAGGATTGCAGACAGTATTACCAAAGCTTATTCAAGCTTTACCTAAATGCCTCAGATTAATTTCCATATCACAGCATTCAGGCCTCTTGGAGGCATCTGCAGAGCTGGACTGAACCAAAAATCTGTAAGACTGCACAATCATATTTTGAAAAGATGTGACTGGGCCTGCAATCTATAGAGGAGTTTCCACAAGGTTTTGTCTTACCAGGTAAGACTATCTGTCACCATATCAAGACATTAATTCAAAGGCTTTTTTTACAGGAGTCTGTAAATAACACAAATTTATTCAAATGCACAACCAGCCTCAAGGAGAAATTGAACATAACTCCTGGGACTAACCATCTTGAATTATTTCATAGCACAGACAAAATTCAGGTTGTCTTGGTTATTCTATCACCTTCTATCAAGGTCCAGATATGAAAAAAAAAAACCAAAAAAACATTTAGACCAACTATCTGTAGCATGAGATTACGCATCTTAACTAACAATGCGCCAAGGGCTGAGCAAGATAAAAGTTTCCAGTTAAAGGATATAATTACAGAGTATCTGTAAGAGTCAGAAAAGCCTCAAAAAAATGCTTCGTCATTATGTCTGCTTATCACAATCACTGCTGGACACCTGAAGGCTTCGTGCAGGATGGACTGTGAGCAGCCCGCCTTGGGGCCCACAGAAAGGAGGGTGAAACTGGTGCAAAGTGTGGAGGGGAAAGTGAAGGGCAGAACCCCTGGCCCATAAAAAGAAAGGTGAAACTGGTGCAAAGTGTGGAGGGGAAAGTGAAGGGCAGAACCCCTGGCCACAGAAAGGAAGGTGAAACTGGTGCGAAGTGTGGAGGGGAAAGTGAAGGGCAGAACCCCTGGCCACAGAAAGGAAGGTGAAACTGGTGCGAAGTGTGGAGGGGAAAGTGAAGGGCAGAGCTCCCGGCCTTTGCCTTCCCCCCTCCCA
>VZRX01009222.1:0-100396 GCA_013398075.1 Notiomystis cincta | reverse complement strand
CCCTCCGCGTCTGTGCCGGGTTTCTCGGCGTGCTGAGCTGCAGACCTTGGAAAGGAGGTGTCCGGGAAAATCAAGAATTTTGGGTCTTTTCCTGCTCTCATCGGGGAGTATTTTTCACACATTTTCCAGGATCAGCAACAGGCCAATGCAGCAATGAAAAAATGCAACCTTCGCTTCCCTGACTTGCTTTGATCAGAGGGGATCCTGCTTGACAGAGGTGTGGGATACCATCCTGTGGGTTTATCCAGCAGCAACATTGAAGGATTGAAGGGTTACACTTCAAAGATTCTGTCATGAATGAAAGACAAGCCTATTTTGGCTCTTGACTGTTCCCTACACAAAACAAAGAGGAAATAATACTTAGCCCATTGGCAAGCGTCACACTGGTTACAGATTTTACCTCTAGTCCACTTTACAGTGTATTTTAAGATCAATATATGAAAGCACAGCAAGAAACAGTATTTGTCACATTTTGCATGGGCTCTAATGTTAGAGGCTGCTGTAAACCAATGGTGGTATCTTTTGGATGTGATAAATTTGGAGATTAGTAACTTAGAATCTATTCAACTGAATCCATGCTGGGGAAAAGCATTGCAAATTATGAAGACAGGCAGCAAGAAGCAAGTAAAAGTGGTTCAAACAGAATAGTTGGGATGGAAAAGAGTAAGAATCTCACATAGAACACTTCTGGGCAGTCTGGAAAAAACAAAGAGAAAGAAGAAATTCTTCTATATAGTTTAGCCAACCTAGATCCCTTTTTATAGCTTTTAAATAATGTCACACGTGGAACAAATATATAATTTCCAAAGAAAAACATGGAAAGTCTCAGTTAAGTTCTATGAATGTTTTCTATTTCTTTCCCAGCTAAATCTGTTTACTAAGTTGGACTCAATTCTGCAAGCCGCTTCTTCAAAACTACATTTTTTGACAAATTTGTTGTTTGCCAAAAACATTCTCCCAGCTTTAATAAAAAAAACCCCAAAACCAAACAACTAAAATTCAATGGATTGGAAAGGATCCAGTAGGCTTTGGTTCAGTCCTTGTAAAGCAGCAAGTAAATATTTTCTGCATGCTTTAGTAGAGTATATGACTCCTCAGTCCTCCACAGTCTTTGTGTAGAAGAAGGGAGCTAAGCACATGGATGAATAACTAGTTGGATTTGTTTCATCTTCAGTTAAGAAGGCAAGCTAGATCTCCTTCAGCCCCATGACATTAAAGTGCCATGATTATAGTCACAAAACCTTTTTCCTCTTCTATGGCACACAAATCCAAGTGTCCCAAAGGACATTAAAAGGTAAGTAAATAACTTCATGAACAAAAGAAATGAATGCTCGTAATGAAATAGAGAAAACTGAGGCTACTTGGAATAGTTCTGTCCTACATGAACTTGCTTTTAGCTTGTCTGCCTTCGACTAATCATGTCATAGCAAACAGATACACAGAGGTTCTATGATAACAGCTCTCATGGTGAGCGTGGTTTTCAGGCTGCTGAAGCTAAAAAGCAGTGTTTGACATCTAATGGCAAGTGAGAGGGAAAACATCTATTAGACATGTTAGGTGAGCAGTGTCTCCAGTTCCTAAAAGATATTGGCTTGAATGCCATCTTCTGAGACAGAAAGGAAGATGCAGCGATACACACACATATATGTGATGGAAAGGTGTGTGCATGTGTTTATGTGTAAGCCAATGCTAGCACTGAACAAATGGTTCAGAACTGAGGCAGAGGTGCACATGCACATGTGCTTCTTGCTGCACCTTTCTTCCTCCTGTCCAGAAGTGTTCACGATATTATCTGCCCACTACTTTCGCAATATTACTTGTTCATCTTAAAACAGCCACCACACTCCCTTCCTGTGAAGCTCAGGGACTGTTGGCTCTCTCTGGCTGTTGGGATTTTGTGATAGCTCCTACAAGAGCACTCAGTGCATGAGTAATATTGTGAGCCTGGCAGCCCATGTCACTGTGATTCCACAAGACAGTGTTTTATGATGCAAACACATCCTGACCTCCAGAGCACTCAATAGATCAAATGTGTAATGTATGCAGAAACAATCCCAATAAGGAAGGAGGTAAATAAATTTGTTATGATTTTAATGATATGCATTTTAAATGTCACTTTTGCTGAGCAATTAGGGTCTGAAGAGAGTGACCTTTGCACAGTGCTCAAATTGTCCTGAGGCACGGTACTCCTCCATGCATTTATTACTGCCTTGTGTGATGAAGTGCAGGTGGTACCATGCAAGTCCATCATTTCTGGGAGGGACCTTTCTGGCCCAGACACAATAAAAGCAAGGTGGTGCAAACTTTTTGCCACAGAAATGCTGTGTGAGAAGCAAGGGATATTATTCATTGAAATGCACTGTGCATGGGTGCCCTTCAATACACACATGCACAAATGTGGGCTGGGAGGTCTCTGTGTGAAGAGCAGAGATCAATGGGGACCAAATCACCTGCTCAAAGTGTGGCATTCTGCCTTTTCCCTTGCTTCCCAGGTGAGCAGTGTGGAGATGGGCCATGCTGTCTATCTGGGCATGGGAACAACATCTTCTCCTTACTCATCCCTGCTTCTGGATTCTGCTACAAGCCAAATATCTTCCAGAGAGTGTAGCACAACATCTACTCTCAGGTGTATCCACCCTCTGAGTCATGTTTAAGATATTATTTTTTACTTACTTAAACCAAGAAGAGATCTTTAAGCCATTACCATGTAGGCCCCCTGTTTGTCATTAGCAGTTTCAAAGGCAGTGTTTTAGGCAGAGGAGTGATCCCAAGGTAAGGCAGTCCCTCTGGGGTAGCTGCCACTACAAAGGGGAAGCAAAGCCACGGACAGCTGCTTCTGCTTCCTATGCATCTGCTGGTGGTGTGGACAGCTCATGGGTGGGAACTACCTACACCCTGGGTCTAAGGCTATAAAGTATTAGTGTTACAGCTGAGGCATTTTAGTATGTGACAATATGCAAGTGCAAGTAGGAAATAGTAAAATACAGGACTGTGTTTTGGCAAGCAAGAACACTACAATAATGTAGTGATGATCTACCTTCCAACTCTGCCTTTGTGAGCACTGGACATTGTGTGGCATCTGTTAGTTCAAAAACAGTGTGATGCATCACCAGAATAAGCAGTTGCTTGTACCGTGCCATTTTTCCTTTAGTATTGGTAACAAGTTGGTTTTTCTCTGGTGGACACTGCCAGAGCTGCCTGCTGGTCCAATAGGAGTGGGGAAGGGTGGCAAGAGGACTGATGGTTCTGCTTCATCAAGGACGTCCCTCTGCAAACTGGAAGGCCAACCCTAGCAAGGGGTATTCAGAAAACCTCCATATCTAATCAATTCTTGGGTTTATTGCTAGCAAGGCTGTCAAGCACTGGGCAGATGGCTAATATTTTCTTTCACTATCAGGCTCTCTGTTGGATTCGGACCAATGATGTAAATATAAACAGCCCTGGCTCTTGGTCACTAAAGCCTCCTGCCATCAGCTCTCCTGGAGAGATATTATTTAAATGAACCAGGAAAGTGAGTACCACTGAGTAAAACAAACCAATTAGCTGCACACACTGGAGAACTGATCTCTTTAACCGAGTACTCAATTTTGCCATCACTAACTCACATCCAAGGGGATTCAGTTCCATGTTTACTACATGCCTGGTGCTCTGTGGCTTTGCAGGGCAGGAGAGGTGTTGGAGTATTTAGGATAGTGTGTGTTTTAGGCCATCTGGCATGTTTGAGCCACATATGGAGCTCCTGCCACATTGAAATGTTGAACAATTGGAGCCCAGACCTGGTGGTCTGTCCAAGTCTAGCTGTATTGCCATGATGTGAGTCCATCTCTGGGGCTGATTCCAGTGAGTCCATGGAAAATTCAAATGATTCATTAACAGCTGAATAGTGCTTTGTGCCACTTCCTTCCAGAGTGTCCATATGTGTGATTTGCTGCCATCAGTTCTGCAGTGTCCCTCCATTCCCAGGCTCCGATGCGGTCAGTGGCTACCAGAGAGCCCTGAAGCCCTGTATGGCCGGTGTCAGGGTGCCTGCATGAGGTGTCTGTCACTGCTTCCCCCTGAGGGACAGTCTCTTGAGGGACATGGTCATTCATGCCCTCACCTGCCTTGCCCACCTGGTGTTAGGAAGAGAGGGACTGGTCTTACCACTGGCCCAAACCCATCATGGAGAAGCACTCATGACTACACACCAGTTGAGTATCTGGTTCTTGAGGGATGCCAGGCCCTGCCATCATCCCACTCTGGACACATTTCCAATGCAGCATCCATCCTCCTGCCCCATAACGTGTTCCTCCACATCCTTGTGACTGATCTTTCCCAAGCAGCATCAGCATCAAGCTTGATCCATTTGGGCTTGACCTTCTTATGGCAGTGAAAATGCCATTGGAGTCTACAAGACATGGGGAGACCATGTAAGGAACCTTGCTGTGTGTTTTTTTTTCCAGTCACAGAGTACAAAAGGGGAATATAACAAAGTAGATGATGAATGTTCCAAGCCTCAAAATTGGTAAGTTCTAGGCTTAATTGTTTAAAAGCCTAGCTTCTGGTAAATCGGTTCCAGTGTGAAGAGACCTCATGACATCTTCTTTCCATGCTGGAAGGGAGGCTTTAAATCAGAGAAATATGTAGCATTAATGGGCAAAATCGCTCCTCTAATCTGCAGCAGCTCTAGGACATTTGTAGGTAAGCACCAGTCCTGTATATCCTTGGAGAGGTATTCAGTTTTCATGTCTTTTAATAGCATTTTTGCTTGCTTGTTTGCAAGTTCACATGTCTCAGATCTTTCCTTTTGTAAGGTATTTTTTGGTTGGTTTGCCATATCAAATGGAAGTGCATAGGGATGGAACAGTGTTTGCATTGTTCTGGCTCTTGCTACATCTTGAAGCCAGCGTGCACCTATTGTGGAGCAGTGGCTTCAGACAGGGAGGGAAAAAGCTTCTACAGATTTCTGGATCATGCATTAAAAATTATTCTGAAATATTATCATGGATTAATTTAATGCTTCTGTAGAAAACTGTATTTCAAAGACCTCTGAAAAGAGAAAGGAGTAGTTCATAGGGCATAAATGAGCAGGGAGATTGCTAAAAAAGAACGTATGCAAATTATACAGAGAGATATTCAATACTCTAATTTAAAATATTGAGTATGGAAAGGGAGTCTAGTCGGGGCGGGGGGGTAGGGGAAGTTCTCATGCAATTATGCAAGGATATCCATGTTTTACATTTATAGTGTTCCACGGAATATCTGGCATTCAGCCTATGCTGCCTTTCAGAGGTAAAATAAATAGAGGCAAAATAAATGGAGTGAATTCAATTAAACAAGGTTAACTTGCATCTAGACTTCTGAGAGTCTGGTATTTGCTCCATTTTTAGTCAGAAATTTCTAAAAGCATTGGCTTTTCTAATTTAAAAAAAAAAAAAAAGGCAAGCCAGACAGAGAATATTTCTTCCCCCCTCTGGTGATTTTTCTCAACCACTTGTGCTTTCGCTGTGCTGCTGGAGTAGCTGGGAGACAATTGGAGGTTATTTTTAGACTGACTCACTCTGTAAAGCTGACATTTGTAGGTTAGGCATACCAGTTGCTGACTGCTTCTTCTCCTGCATCTTCCTTAAATATTCCCCTTCTAAACAGTTGGACATCCTCCTCCTCNAGGCAAGCCAGACAGAGAATATTTCTTCCCCCCTCTGGTGATTTTTCTCAACCACTTGTGCTTTCGCTGTGCTGCTGGAGTAGCTGGGAGACAATTGGAGGTTATTTTTAGACTGACTCACTCTGTAAAGCTGACATTTGTAGGTTAGGCATACCAGTTGCTGACTGCTTCTTCTCCTGCATCTTCCTTAAATATTCCCCTTCTAAACAGTTGGACATCCTCCTCCTCCTCCTCCTCCTCCTCCTCCAGTCTTTCCCCATAAGTATTAAAGCACTAAACCCACGTTGTGTCTGTCAACATTTTCTGCTGAGCTGAGTTAAATGCATCATTTAGGAGGCACAGCCAGCTCGTGTCCTCTCACGCAGCTGGAAAAATACAACACGAGGTAGTGCTTCTGCACCTCAAATCTGCTCCTAAGGGAGCACAGCATGCTGAGCATCCCACTGGAGCTCAGAGGAGGACCAGGACATGGGCCTGCCTCAAGACATTATTCACATACTGGGGTCCACATAAGACCCACACATCTCTGCTTCCCATCCTCCCAAGAGGAATTTGGCTGCCCACAGCCTATGTCCCCAGAGAAGGGGATGCCCAGGAGCACCATGCAATGTGACCTGCATTTCTAGGGCTCACCTTTGACATCCTAGTCCTCTGAAGCTGGAGGAAATGAGTTATGTTTAAAAGTAAAATTGCTGGTGTTTTTTGCCTCTGAGGAATTATCCAAACGTGGGTGTGCAGGCAGCAGCCCATGGGAGCTGGGGTACAAATCCCTGGGAGGGATTGTCGCCAATTCAAGGAGCTGCAGATTCCCTGGTGTGTAAGAGACTCCATATTGCAGTTATTCACTGATCTTAAGCCATAGCATTTAGCAGCATGGCAAATCTAAATCACTGAGCTTTCAACTCTGAACTCTTTCAATCTGCTGGAGTTTATGGAAACACAAAGACTTTCTAAGCCCAAGGAGGAAAGATGGTTGGTAAAATCGGAATTCAACAGCAGATTAGATTATGAAACTGCCATTAACCTACTCTATATTATCATCTCAAATCCTTCTAATATATTTGCCATGCGGCAGTACAAACATTATTTTCCACTTAAATTAACAGAAATCCTTTTTCCAGGGAACCTCTTTCTTTTCCTGATGCTTTCTTTTTAAATGAATATCTTCATGCAAATGGCAGTTTAAATAAATCCAGGCGTGTAATCTTTCAGGACAAAATCAATCTTGTTTTTCAGTAGAGACCACATGTGGGCCTCATGCCAGGTAAAATCTAGTGTGCAGTCTAGTGAAATCCAGCCTTGGCCATCTTGTGCACTCAGAGCTCTGCTGTTCTGCTCAGTGCAATGCTCCTGCTGGGGTTTATGGGCACAGGGCTCACCACAGACAATGCTCATGCCGAATTACCAGGACCATATCATCCTTTTCTGCCCTGATTGTGCATGTTCCCACCATGGTCCATTCAGGAAAACCCTGAAATCTTCTTTCAAAGGGCTGCCTGGGGGCAGACAAAACACACTGCTGCTGGATTCACACCTCCTTCCTTGTAACCCAACTGCCTGAGGTGCTTTATCAGAGACAGGTGCTATTCCCATGCCACTACAGAGGGAAGCAGGAGCATGGCCCAAACTAGAGGGGCTGGAGGAAGGGCTGCTGGGAGACCAGAACAGTTCTCAGGCAAGGACATCATTGAGATTTCAGCAGTGTTTGGAGGGGGGCATGGCTGAGTGGGGTGACCGCACAGAGGAACAGACAACCTAAAGCAAAACAAAAACACCTCACCAGATTCTTCTTCTCTTAGCTCTGTACCTTCTTTGGAATGAGGTCAAATAAAAATGTTATTACACTCTCCCTGTTTTAATGAGATTTCAAAAGCCCCTGCCATGTGGTGCTCTTGGCTGACACAGGAGAGCACACTGAGGGAAGCAGTTCATCACCCAGGTTGGTCAGAGTGCCTTGGTTCATGCCTGTAGAAGCCCAAGGCTGTTGTAGCTCTGCCTTTTTGGAAATATTCTGTCTCAGGAAGCAGCACTGTGCTGAAGCCTGGGAGCTTCTCCTGCTCTGGTGAGCACCAGAGGGGAAACCTGAGCCCAGTGGTGGGAGTAGTGCTGTCTCTGTTCATTTCTCCAGCAGTAAGCAGGATTGTGCCTGTATTTAATGAGAGTGCACCTGTTCTTTTATTTCCCAGAAGTGTTCCCTGTGGTGCTAGAGACCCCATGAGAGCACAAACCTCTCCCTACAGTAGCAAAGTAATATCATGAAGGTCATGTTGGTAGGGTCCCTCTCACACTACTACCACTGGTTGCCCAGAAACAAACCTCCTGAAAATTCAGATGCTAAAAGCAGCTAAATGAAAATCAAAAGCAGGAATTAAGAAGGAAGGAAATGTGTTAACTAGTTAATTAACTGATTGATGTTACTTTGTTGGTTCTTACCCTGCAGTCGGCACTGGTTCAGTGAAATGTGCTTTCAAGAGAAATGATGCTAATTAAGTACATGACAGAGTGGCCCAGGTAATAATTAGCAAGGGATGGAGTGACCATTTGTTAGAATTTTTTTGTCAGGCCTGCAGATAATTTGCATTGTGGTTTGTTTGCCCAAACAAAAAACCTTGGGCTACCTGGAAAGATCTTCACTAAATGTAATGTCCAGATCCCCCCTGGCTTAAAAAGCAGCAGAAATCTGAGATACAACCAGAATTCATTTTCTATTATGCAAATACAGCTTCACAGTATGACACATCTGTAAAGCTTCATTTGGTTCCCCCCTGGCACAGTAAGCATCTGCAGCTTTAATGTCTTTGATATACTGTTTTTGATTAGATTAAAGATGATATTTATAGTAATTTCAGTAATGTCATTAGCTGTCACTGGAGTATCCTCCAACATTTTGTTTCCTCCATATGTTTTGCAGAAGGGATAATGAAATTTGACTGTCCTGCAGCTTGTGTGTAATAGCCTTGTTGGGAGCAGGGTTCCATGTGATCAGGCACTACTCTTCAAGTGAAAATGGTGGTGATCTGGTGGGCTCTGTAAGCCCCTGCCCTCTGCCTCCACCGTGTCCTTCCTTCCCATCCCTCCAGAGACAGGATCCTCTTTCCTGCTGGCTGGCTGAAAATGCCTTACTTGTCTGTGGGGTCAGGTCAGGGGGACAGATGGAAGGATGGAGAGGTGGGAGGGTAAGACTTGGAGAGTGACTACAGATCACCATTATATTTAGCAGAGAGGAAAATCCTGGGGAATATGACGACAAGCAATAAATACCTTCAGTTTAAGAGTTTAAACAAAGGTGGAGAATTATTTATAGAAGGACAGCGAGTCTTGGCCAAAGGTCAGGGAAAGGAAAACGGTTCAGACTTGTTTTTGGTGTGGGGAAAGTGACTGGTATGTAGCACAGTCACCAGGACCAGAGGGGCCGAGGCAAAGTTTGTGGCCATGCAAGATGAGAGAGACCATGGGTTGGGGTTATATGGTGACAGTCCTGAGTGGGAGAGAGAAGCTGGACATGAAACCAAGAGATTTTCTCTTCTATTTCTGATCTCTAGCCTCATTCTACAGAGCACAGATGCAGCTCTCCAAAGGCACTCACACATGGCTCTGTGGGAATAAACACTCCAGTTTACGGATTGTTCTAGCTTCTCTTTCCTAAAGTCCAAAATATACTATGTTACTTGAAAGAGTAATGCACTGGCATTTACAGTGGGAAGTAGGCACACCAGAGTTGAACTGTGTAATTGCAGAATTCAGCATATAAACATTAGCTCCCTAAGAGATGATGAGTGAAAGTATATGTGTTAGTGACTTTGTTTACGTAAAAGAAGATTGCTTGACTTTGCGTTAATCTTTCAGATTAATGGTGCAGCAAAACAAATTAAGAAACTCCAGAAATATATCACAAAAGCATTTAGAGGGACCAAAAAAAAGATAATTTGGAGTATTGCAGTATTGCACTTAAAGGTGCATTCCCAAGTTGTGCATACTGAAGATCTGACTCACTGTAACAGAGGGGGTCCAGCACCAGTGGGGAGGGCTGTGGAGAAAGTGAGGGAGAGAGGTCTCAATAGTCTCTGGAACAGGTCCTGGGAGCAGCAGGGCTACACACAGCCCAGCAGCCTTCCCTGGTGGGCTAGAGATGATGAAGATGTCAGAGTGACAGCAGGTGCAGTGGATCTGGGCATGGTGCCCTGAACCTTCCCAGGGCGGTGTCACCTTGATCAGCTTAGCACCAAAACAAGAGACATTTTAATTCAGAACTTGCCATGCCCCACGGTTTAAGGCTAGTTTTGCCCCTAACATGGACAGGTGAAGTCACTGCTGGTTTAAATGGGCATGGCACGAGCGCATCATGAGGCAATACCAACCACAGTGGTGGATCCGACCCTCATATTCAGCCTGTGTGCTTCTCTGAGCTAAGAGAAATACTCTGGTCATAATAACCTTGGTTTGGTCCTTTTACCCAAGGAAGAGAAGCTTGACAGGTAACTGTAAAACAGGTTCTTCAAGCCAATTGTCTTCCTCTGGCTTCATACTAGCTTAAGCTGAGAGCAAATGATTGTCTCATCGGTCTAATCAGAGCTAGTAAGTCCTTTCAAGCAGCAGTTCCCTTGGGAACAGCATATATTTTGCAATCAAACTGTATTTCACTACTAGATCTTTATGCAAAGGTAAATAGGGCAACCAGTTTTTTTTTCTTTTTTTTTTTTGCAAATGCATTTTGCATTTATGACAATGAAAATGTAATCTGAAAATGCAAAATCGAAATCGCACTTGGAAACTGTCAAATACAGTTGTTTACGTTTCTGAAAAACAATCCTTCCTTACAAATTCTGGTTCAAAAGATACATGAATCATGCTTATTTATTTTCATATGCAGTCATAGGCATATGAAATATATTCATATCAGTATATTTGAAGATACACTCGTATTTTGCATATAGCCATTACATTAACATTGTGAATATTTTCATTTATCACCAAAGTCAGTTTGTAGGAACTACAGCAGTCCATATATTTATATAAGATGTATGGGTACATCTGTAGTTCTGTCTCCCTTGCTGCTGGCTTAACTCTTGCACTAATCCTTTTAAACCTCCCAGGCACTTTATACTCCTCCTTTGTTCATTTTTACTATTTAAACACCATCCCAATTACATTCAGGTCTGGTTTACCGTGGTTCAGAAGTTCATTTCACCAGCTCCCACACTCCCACACCCCTACCCTGAGTGAGCACCTTCCTTTGGTGGGCTCAGCCTGGGTGATGTGGGGCTTTCAGCCCAAGGCACCTCAGAAAATGTGCCCACCTCTGCTCAGCCCACGGCTACCTCCCATCCTCCTGCATCCCCACCACACAGGGATAGCCTGAGCTCTTCACACTGAACATCAGGGGTTTGAAAGGAGAAATGTTGATTGTTTTCAGATCCTTCAGTTCTCCGTCTTGATTAACGTCTCATATGGAAGAAGTTTATGTAAAGCTGATGTTCACAGGGTCTGCATTATGCAATATCATTCCCTGCTAAGCAATTCTTGTCAACACCTATAGTCTGTTTCTTTGTCGGACTCTTGGTGAAAATTGTTGCAACTCGTGTTTTAATGTTCCCTCTCCTTTTATTTATAATACAGTGAGTTACAAGTGACAACTAACCAAAACAGTTCTTGGTAGATATTTAATTTTCTGTATATTTTGAGCATGAAGTTTTCTCTTTTTAAAGAAGAGGATGCTTAGCCTAACAATCTCAAAATGTGATTAAAACATACAATAAGAAAATTTTATAGCTGCCCTCCAGATGTTCTAAAGATTTCCTGTAGGGTAGAAGAAAAGCTGTGATCTGTTTGTGAAGTCCTCACAGCTTTCTGCAATGTTCACTGTCTCAAGCAGCCAGAATTTACCATCTGCTGAAGATAGACATTTTTGGGAAGAATAAGGAGAGGATCCTTTTAACCTCATCTGTTACAGCCAACAGAGGTTATGAGCAGTGTCCCAGCCATACAAGATGTTCCCAGTTGCACAAGCTTTGTCTGCTATCAGTCACCCTCATCTCTCACCCCTCGTTATGCTCCTCATTAGCTTGTGTCATGGGCTGATTTATGACTGTCCCTTCAGCAAGGATACCCCACATCCCCCCATGCAGTTGGGTAGCCTGTGGAGCATGAGGAGTACCCAGGCTGAAGTCTCTGGATGAGACTGCCACCCACCATCAAGTCCTGTCTCCATTTGGGATTGGTCTGTCCCTCTTTCACAGCCCTTTGAGTGGCAAGGCAGCTCTGGCTGCCTGCCTCAATCTTCTTAGCAGACTCAGCAGAGTGCCACAGTTCCAGGGTTACCCTTTTCTCCCCCTCAACAGGGTAAAACCAAGTCTATAGGCAGAATCATTTGCTTTTGCAAGGTCTGCTGCTTCCACACCAGCCTGCTCCCTGCAGAATCACAGTATCAATGGTTTGGGTTGGACCTTGAAGATCTAGTTTCAAACTCCCTGCCATGGACAGGGACGTCTTCCACTAGACCAGGCTTCTCAGAGCCCCATCCAACCTGGCCTGGAACACTTCCAGGGATGGGGCAAGCCCAGATTCTCCTAGCACCCTGTGCCAGTGCCTCACTGCTCCCAAAGGGCAGCCAAGGACTTTTGCAGCCTGTGAATCATAACAAAAAACCTGCCATGGACAGTCTCAATCCCAGCTTGTGCACACCCCCATTGTCTCTACCAGAGCTGCTCAGGAACCAGGATTTTGCCATTCTGGAATTTGCAGTGGAGGAGGGAGAGGGAGCACTCCTGAGCCCCAGCAGGGAGAACTGCATCCTGCAGTGTCCCACAGAATCCATCACCCCTCCAAAATAAACTGCAGAGCTGCCAAGACATCATGTTTTGATGTGTTTCATTTCCTTTTTGTTTTCACTCACACACCAAAGGATATTTGTTTATGCAAACAGCAGAAAATATCAAAATTACCTGAGCTGAAATTGAGCAGAGATGGAAGATTACAATATTTCCTCATCTGCCAACATTGCTAACAACACCACCCCACAAAGTATTTAGCTGAAACTACATTTTGCCAGAGAACTATTTGGTCTAAAGAGCATTTTGCACATTTTCCCCCAGCTGTTAATTTAGTTTGGGTTTTTTTTTTTGTTTTGGTTTTGTTTTTTTTTTATCAGAGTCCTTAAAAGCATGTATGCGTTTGGGATTATAATAATTTTGGGATGAGCTCCTCATCTGCATGATGCAGCTGGCAAATGAGCGGCTCAATTTGCACCTCGTGGTCTGCACACGATGCCGCTGTCAGGATGAGCTCGGTGCCGACTGAGCCCTCCCTTCCCCCGCCCCAAGCCCATTTCAGAACATCGCCTCCAAATCCCCCGCCCTGCAAAAGCTCCGGGGACACAGAGGCTTCCCCGGTAATCTCTGCTCATCCAAAATCGCTCCTGGGGGGAGGAGAGAGGGGGCTGTGCTGCAGGAACAGGCTTTGGCTCGTTCCAGAGTTAACCTCTCTGCTTGGGCATCCTCATCTGCAAACTGAGGAATAACAACACACTTCAGAGGGGCGGTGGGGTGAGGATTAACTGCGATGCCACTTCGAAAAGCTACATACATGCCAAATATTATAATCATCCTAAATGCGAGGCTGGGATAATCCATGTATTTTGGCAGCCCTGGAATCCTATTTTACTTCATCTGTTTTAATTAATAAATTTAATTTCACATTATTAAGGAAAACAAGGATAAAAAATAGAGCCTGCATATGCTTTATTACAAATTATTGTTATCAGCTGCCCCGCAGGACTCCAGTCAGCACTAAATATGAACAATGGTTAAATTACAGGGGTCAGGGAATGAGCACAATCAAAATGCAAACACTTTTCTTCTACGTGAGATGGGCAGGGAAAAAAAAAAAGGAAGAATCCTTGGAACCTCCTTGGAGCCACTAGGGCTGCAGAGAAGCATACCAAGTAAACTGTAAAACTGATTACTGGGCTCAAAAAGGCTAACATGCAATTTGTGTTCTTTTTATGTAGATTAAATGCATTCACTGCAGCTCATAGAGCTTAGATACTCAGCAGGGATTCAGAGGGCTGGGTATCAGTCAACCACAGCCAGCCACTAAACCACAGGGCAAAATCTGCTATTGTACATTAGAATAGTCACTTAATCTATCTTAATGGGTGAAAACCCCATGGGACAAATGCATATTAAAATCAGAAAGTTAGTTGTAATGTTTGAGGAAAGTAGTAATTTTTTTTTTTGAGATAACACCGTAAGACATTATTAATGAGTCTGAGATCTTCTTGAACATCTTTATGTTCAACTTTAGAAAACACAACTACCCAGCAGCCCAGGTCCGTGGACTGGGAGGAAACCCAAAGGCATGAGACACTCGCCATAGGGCTGTGCCTGGAATAAACCAGGGAGGAATCAAACAGGATTTCCTTTGGGTAGCTGCTGTCTGATGCTTGAGAATGTAAAACATGCCAAACATGAAAAACATGCAAAACATGATAGTCTGGGGACACAGCTACCAGAACAGTGGTGCTGGTAACAATGGTAGAGCCACCTTTCAGAAAGTGTCTCTGATAAAGGTAATTTATTAATTCATTTTTAGTTGGCAGGGGCTACTGAAAGGCCATTCTGCATCTGTAGCAGAGCAGAGAAAGTCCAACCTTCTGCCTGTCTTCTTTGAAGAACTCTGGGTTACTGAAAACTGAGAAGCAGTAACACAACCTTATCCTCTGCTTGAAAAGATTCCTATTTATTTTGCTTGTGTCTGGGCTCTCCTTGTCCCTTTCTAGCTTAGATTTCCCCTACAGAAGAGTTTCTCCCCCCACTACTTAGATCCTATTTAGAGTTAATTGAGACTGCCTGCCATCATGGCTCAGAAATAATTACTTTGCCATAATTAGTCTTAAATCAGGATTTTTCCACCTGTGCTGAGCATGGCTGATCAAAACACTGCCATTCCCACATGTGGACCCTGAAATGGTGCTCTGGGCAAAGACCTCAACCTCCATGTAAAATACACATGGGTAGAGACTGGGGGAGAGATGATTTGACAGTCATCCATCAACATTTTTTTGGAAAATACTTGGCGAAAAACCCTCCTAAAGCCCGTAATGTCCATTTCACCTCAACTGGACATAGGATGATGTCTTCACCAGCTGTCTCAGCTGCCTGTTTACCAGCTCCACATGGATGTAGCTGCAGGAGAGCCATTTTTGGGAAGAAACTGCCTTATGGTAAGTAAACCTCTGCTCCAGAAGCATAAGGTGAGTTGATTGGTCTGGGAACTAGAAGTGAAGCTGTAGGATTTGGGAGACACACTGGGGACTAATATCATATCCTGACTCATTCCCTTAATCAGACATTTGCAGTAGTCTCCTAAAAACGTGTTTCTGTTGGCTGGAATGAGGACTCTGGTCAGTGTGAGGCACTTGCCCATGCAGGAAAACTGGGTGACCTTGAAAGCCAGAGCAATAGAAAGCAAATGACATTCAACAGTGCTGGACATCAGGTCTTGCTCTCAGGGACTGGACAAGCACTGCTGACATAAGCTGAAGGCTCCTGTGTCAGAAACTACAGGTATGGCAGACAAGCCTGGGAGGGTCCATCAGGCCCAGAATGGCTGAGAGTCACTGCTGTGAAGTGCTACTGCTCCTCCAAGAGCAGCAGGAAAGCTTCCAGTAGCAGTGCTGCTGTCCTGTGTGTAGGTGAGGCATAGGCCAGGTGAAGATGCATCGTTCTGCTTACACCTTCCTATGGGGAATATTTTTTATCTCTGGGCTGACTTCTGCAGGATTTCTCCTGTGAAATCTGTGTGTCTCAGACAGGAGCACAGTGCACAAAAATGTGTTCTTTTCACTCAGCTGCCCTGCACAAGGGCACTCACACAGACACACTCTTCAAGGCACCTCTAGGTGTGACAGAGCATCTCAGGCCACTTTCACTGCTTGGAAAGGGACATCTTCCTGCACATTTCAAACTTTTCCTGTGGGGTTCAGGTACCTGGCACTGATAAGCTGATGCACAGATCAGTCTGCTGGGGCACGCAGGGTGCCAGCCAGGATGGATCAAGAGCAAGGGCAGGTGCCAGCTCAGGAAAAGTCAGGACATACACAGTCCTACTGCAAGGAGGGAGTCTGGCTTCTGGTAGCAAAGGCACATGCTGCCTGCAGCGCTGGCACCTTCCCAGATGGGATGGTAGGAGGAAATGGGATCTGGGCCGCTGCGCTGGGAGGCGTGGAGGACTCAGTCCCCTTCATGCTCTGCAGCCAAGCAAACACTGCACTCCTGCCACTGCACTGTGATTTGCATGGCAGATCAGAAGGACAAATTTCTCTCTGGGTGATTTATCGCTCACACCTCAGCAAGTGTATTTCATAAGGTAAAGAATTTCTCAGTGCCTCAGCAATCTCCCTTGCAAGTCTTACCAAAAGCAAGGATGCCCAGGGTGCCTCCTGGGTCCTGCTGGTTGGCCTTATTTTTACTCACTGTGCCTCTGCACATTTGGTTTTCCTCCAGGGCATACAGACATGGCTGACATTGTCAGTCACTGGGATGATTTTTCTGGCCTTTAAGAGAGGGTTAATTTGACATGCTCATTACTCCTGGCTTAATTCTGTGTTTTCTTAAGTGAAGTACAAGTGGAGAGCTGCCATAGTCCTTGTTTTCTGTGACAGTCTGTTGCCTACATGCCATGTGAAAAGCAGCTTTCTGTTTTAATAATTACAGGTTGCCTACAGACTGCATGGCAGGCCCTACAAGTTTCTTTCATTCAGACTACCCTGTTTTCAATATAACCTCCCAATCTTTTTCACCTGTTGGCCTTAACCTTCCACGAGTAATGAGCAGACCACTAAGAGTTGTGAAGTCTGATTTCCTCCTTGCTTCCATAAGGTCATCAAATTGCATACATCACATATTGACTGTGTCTGTTTTGCCATTTAATTTTGTTCAATAGCTATATCACACATGGAGGTGAAGCATGAACATCTGCTTCAGTACAAGAGCTTCAAGACCAGTCAAAGTCATTGTTACAATTTCACCTTAGAAACTTGTAAAGTCTGCATCCTCCATTCTATTGGGAAATAGGCATTACTGTAGTCTATGTTTAACAACCCACTGCTTAACCCATTGCTGCACACCAATGTGTCATGAAAAATATACTGGGATTCTCAGACTACAATAACTTTCCTATCCATGATGCTGAAGAAGGGAAAGATCTGGAACTTGTAAAAGATGAGGTGGTTTTCAAAAACTCAGCCATTTTTCAGGAGGCACTGAGTTTTTAAGTTCATTTTTGGAAAAATAATAAAACTGGCCTTTCTATTACACCATTCAAGTATTAAATATGTTTTAAGTGAGGGATTTTCTTCTGCATATTAAATTTATCTTCCAGACATCTCTCCTTTTGGTACTGTAACTAGAAGATGGAATGATAAAAGACACTAAATTACAGAGTCTGAGATATTCTGGCTAATGTCTCTATTTTAAAAGCCAATATACACAGTGGTATTTACAACTCTTGCCTGGAGAATGGCTTATCATCATTTTCTTTTATTAAAGATGTTTGAAGTATGTCTCACCCTTCTCCAAGGACACAGAAGTCCCCAGCACTAAGGAAATCACATGGCTCCAGTTCTCTTTGATCCATAACAGGGAAGAAAACTCTGAATGCCCATGGCAGTGGTAGCCAATTGTCATGACTTTGGGTCACAGCCATCATGCTGTCATAGAATTATAGAACTGTAGAATCATTTAGCTTGGAAAATACCTTTAAGATGATCAAGTCCAACCCTTAACCCAGCTCTGTCAAGTCCACCACTACAGCATATCTCTAAGCATCACACCTACACTTCTTTCAAATATCTCCAGGGATGGTGACCCAACCATTTGCATGGGCAGCCTGTTCCAATGCTTGGAAACCCTTTAACTACAGAAATGTTTCCTACTTTTCACTCTAAACCTCTCCTGGTGCACCTTGAGGCCATTTCCTCTCATTCTATTATTTGTTACCTGAGACGAGAGGCTGCTCCCCACAGCTGGTTACAACCTCCTTTCAGGCATCTGTAGAGAGTTATAAGGTCCACCCTGAGCCTCTTTTTCTCCAGGCCAAACAACCTCAGCTTCCTCAGCTGCTCCTCATCAGACTTGTGCTCCAGACCCTTCACCAGCTCTATGGCCCTTCTCTGGACATTCTCCAGCACCTCAAAGTCCTTCCTGAGCTGAGGGGCCCAGAACTGGACACAGGATTTGAGGTGTGGCCTCAGTGCCCAGTACAGGGGATCAATCACTGCCCTGGTCCTGCTGGCCACACTATTGCTGATATAGAGCAGGATGGCATTGGCCTTCTCGGCCACCTGGGCACTGGCTCATGTTCAGCTGGCTCCAGATCCTCTTCCACTGGGTAGTTTTCCAGCTACTCTGCCTCAGCCTGTAGCTCTGCATGGGGTTGTTGTGGCCCAAGGGCAGCACCCAGCACTTGCCTTTGCTGAACCTCATACAACTGGCCTCAGCCCACTGGTCCAGCTTGTCCAAATCCTATCCAGTGTACCCATCCAGGCCATGAGCAGCCGGGTTCTCCAGGAAAATTTGGTGGAAAACAGTGTCAAAGGCTCATCAGCCTCTCTCTTGAATTACCCTCCATGCCTTGACTGTGATTGTCAAACACCCTTTTGCACTATATTTAGGTGCAACATAGATAAAAATAATTGACAACAGCATATGTGCATCATCACTTGTAAGGGATGATGTCAGCTCCAACAGGTTCATGCAACACATGCTTTGCATTACAGCTCACTGCTGGTTCTTGGGATTTATAGTGGTACACACTTAAATGATGTGATATTTATCTATATTGCTACAAATTCACTGCTACTTGATTTTTCATGGTCATTGCTAAATGACACATCCTGCCCTCTGAGACTTTCTGATCCTGACAGCAATGAGGTCTAAAGCAGAAGTGTGCTGGTTTTGGCTGGGGTAGAGTTAATTTCTTTCACAGTGGCTGCTGTGGGGCTGTGTTCTGGATTTGTGCTGAACACAGGTTGATAATATGGAGATGTTTTTGTTATTGCTGAGCAGGGCTTACCCAGAGCCAAGGCCTTTTCTGCTTTTCCTACTGCCCTGCTGGTGAGGAAATTGAGGGTGCATGGGAGATTGGGAGGAGACACAGCCAGGACAGGTGACCCCAGCTGACTAAAGGGATATTCCAGACCATCTGACATCATGCTCAGTTCATAAAGTGGGGGAAGAAGGATGAAGGGGGGACATTTGGAATGATGGGGTTTGTCTTCCCAAGTCACTGTTATGCATTGTGGGGCCCTGCTGTCCTGGAGATGGCTGAACACCTGCCTGCCCATGGGAAGCTATGAATTAATTCCTTGGTTTGTTTTGCTTTTATGTGTGGCTTTTGCTTTCCCTATTAAACTGTTTTTATCTCAACCCATGAGTTTTCCAGCTTTTACTCTTCCATTCTTTCCCTGATCCCACTGGTGAGGCTGTGAGTGAGTAGCTGTGTAAGGCTTGGCTGCTGGCTGGGGTTGGTCCACAACAAGGAGGTAAAAGAGCTCTTTGTAAGAGAACAAAAAAATTTGAAACAATTTGATTTCACACAATTAAATTACATGGGTTGCTCTACATTAATTTAAAGAAAATATGTATACACTAAATAATGGTGATGCTACATCAGTCAAACATATTAGGGAAAAATGAGCAATGTGGGCTTGGAAACTTAAAAGTACTGTGAGAGCTTCTGTATCCTTTTGCTGGTAAAGGATACAAAAGGACTTGTCATGAATCCAGTTATCCATGCCCACAGAAAACCATAAAACTCCTCTGAAATGAGCCAAAATTGTGTTTTCAAAAACAAAGGTCTCTCATACTTAAAGTCCTTTCTGGGAGCTATTCCAGATCTAAATGGAGTGTCACTAGGAAACAGGAAAGCTTTCTTTCCCTGTGCCACGGCCCTTTCATTTCTCTCCCTGAAAGATTAAATTTGAACACTGCACAGTCGGATTCTCTGCTTTCCCATCTTGTGCCATGCTTGTGGTGAAAGGCTGCCACGTCCAAACAGCAGTTCTTTGCTCCCTGTTTGCATCTCTCTGTATGGCTGCAGGATAAAAGCCTTAGGGTCATGGTGATGTTATGTTTAAAGAAACTGGTAACTGGTCCAGCACTGCATCTTTCTCATCTCGCCATATGGCCAAGTAGTGTTCTGTGAAAATACTTGCGTGCATGAAGGAAAAAAACCCTTAAAAGGTGAGTGGGTTGGATTTTTTTAGGTAATGGTGACCTTTCAGTTTTTAAATGGTGGGTGTTCAGAGGAATGTTAGAGTAAATCCTGAGAGATGGGATAAAAGTCAGAGGGCAGTGGAAGCTGTTGGGCCTGCAATACAAATTCATTTAGCCCATTGCTCTGCAATTTATCACTGAGGTCTTACCTCCATATATGTAGTGTGTGCTGCATATTTAGGGACAGGGATGAAGTACAGTGGGGAAAATGGCTCCCCTTTTCCTTGTACAGACAGTTTTAAAAACTAGGTGTAGTGGGTTGACCCTGGCTGGGTGCCAGGTGCCCACTCAGTCACCCATAATCCAGAGGCTGATGGATCAAAACCAACCTCTGCTACCAAAAAGACTGTCGTGTTTTGACACTGGCCCAACACCAGGCACCCACAAGAGTCACTCACTCACCTTCCCTTGCCACAGCTGGGCAGAGGAGGGAAAAGGAAAAAACATTAACAAATGTTTCATGAGTGAGATAAGGACCGGGAGAAAACAGTCCAAGGGCAAAGCAGGCTCAACTTCAGCTTGCAGAGTGAAATTTATTACTAACAGAATCAGAGGAGGATAATGAGAAGTAAAATAAGTCCTCAAAACACCTCTCCCCCCCAGCCCCTCCCTACTTCCAGGCAGCACCGGCAGACGGGGCAGGGGGGTTTGGTCAGTTCATCACTGAGATTTTCTTCTGGTGCTCTGGGAGAGGAGTCCATCCCCTGTCAGGCCGTGGGGTCCCTCCCACGGGAGACACTTCTGTGGGAACTTCTCCAGCGTGGGGCCACACTCAGGAGCTGCAGCCAAACCGCACCTGCAGCTCCCTGAGCTCCCCCAGGGGCACACAGCCCTCCCAAAACTNTCACCATGGTCTCACCACAGCCTGCAGAGGAATCTCGGCTCCGACACCTGGAGCACCTCCTGCCCCTCCTTCTCCACTGACCTTGGTGTCTCCATGTTGTTTTCCCTCACATGTTCTCACCTCCTCCTCTTCTCTGACCAGAAGAAAAAAACTGTGACTTTGTTTTGATTTTCTTCTTAAATCTGTCATCACAGTTCATGAGGGGTGTTACCAACCTCTCTCACTGGCCCAGTCCTGGCCAGTAGTGTGTCCATCTCCATGTCCATCCCCATGTCCATCTCCAGAGCCATCAGCCATTGGCTCTGTTGGACATGGTGGAAGCTTCCAGCAGCTTCTCACAGGAGCCACCTTTGTGGCCCCCTGCTACCAAAAACCAGGCCATGCCAAAGCAATACACTAGGATTTATTTACAGGCACACAGTATTGTTGTCAAGACACCCAGAAGTATTTGACCCACAGATTTTCATTGAAATAGAGGTAGGCTGCTGGAGTTGTGCCTTCCTCAGAAAGGGGTGACCTGGTGGCAGCCTGCTTGGACTCACTTCACTGCCCAAATCTTGGCTTTTCCATGAAGCACCTTGTGTTTTGCAAACAACAATCAAAGCACACACTGTGGCATTTGTGGGCAATGTTAACAGCAACAGAACTTTGCAAAAAGATGGATATTTAACTGCTTGATTGCTGAGAGCTTGCCTGCAGAAAGTGGAGGGGCATAACACACTGCCAGGTCACTTGCTCTGGCTCCACAATGGGAGTGGCAGAGGAATACACTCTGCAAATTCCCAGTGGGCTCAGTGTCTTGTAGGTGGATTGTGCAAAGGAGTGTTCCCTTACCATGAAATCTGCATATTTGCAGGGTGCAAGGAGCGGGCAAAATCCCTGGATTGGGAGAATGGGGGAGCAATAAAAAGAAGAGGGTTTGCAGAAAGCCATAAGTCAGAAGTCACAGCTTGTATTTGCCTAACCAGGCCCAGATGGGAGAAATTTGTAGGTGTGGTGGCTAAGGAAAGTTTTCAAGTGAAATTTAAAGAGAAGAGAACAATGGGCTTTGCAAAACCTGAAGGATTTTCCTACACATGGGGAATGTGTGAAAGTGGCTGATGGGGAAATGCATTCCAGGAGAAAAACGCAGACCAAGGACAGAAGGAAGAAACTTGAAAAGCTAAAGGACATTGAAGACAAATGTCCATGCTTTGACATGACAAATGGCCACACAGTCTGCTCTGAGCTGCACGTGGCTGTAGCATTGAGGAGTGATGGCTGGCTTGTAGCTGGTCGCTGGGGCAGAGCCACCACCACCTTCCCTCCTTCTTTCTTAAATCCCTGCTCTTAAGAGAAAACAAACAAACAAACAAAAGTTTCCTGTTATCTTATCTTTAAAGATTTGTTAAGATGCTGGTTCAGAATCAGAGGCTTTTACAGAACAAAACTTTGTCCCTCTGAACTCCATTTAAATTCCATTTCAATGGGTAATGCTATCAATTCTTTCACTGAAAATTCAGAAGGAACTGCCTTTAGAATAAATTCCATTTTCTGGATTACAGAATGCGCTTAAATCTGTCTGTGGCTATATTTATTACAGTTCCTTTTTTTCAACTTGCTTGAACTCTGAAAGGGGAAGGTCAACTGATACAACCTCATAAAATCCCAGTGCAAATGTAGGGACTGTCAGGAAATTTCATAAGTTTAGGATTTCTGGCATTTCAAAAAGAAAAATTGATTGTCCTTTTCCCATTTGCCTGGAACAGGTGGATGAAGACACTTCTGAAGCAATAATTCATTGTGTCTTTAGGGATTCAGTGAAGCATTTATGAATATTGCCCAGAGGCTCTTGACATTGGTTCTCGATATGTTATCATATATTTTACTCAGGAACTCGAAGAGCAAGCTGGGCTTTCTGTATGAATTCATAAACACTAGAAAGCCCTGTGCACAGTGGAATGGGCTACCAGGTGGTACATCCAGGAAGCTTTAAGCTCTTCTTTAAGCCTTCCCTGACCCATACTGCTCTGGTCAGTTCCATCTGTGGGTTATGCACCAGCACCTGGCCTTTCTGTGTGATGCTCCACAAAAATGGACTCATGGAAGTGAGAGAGGAGATGGGGACATGCTGGGCACACCTGTATGACCTGAGAAGGATGGGGCAGCATCACTCACAGGAGGCTGGAGGCATATCCCCAGTTCCATTCTGAAGGCGTGCTAAATCATTGGTCAAACGGAGGCTGCAAATTGATGTGTGAAGCTCATGAGGCTCAGAAAGAAATTCCTTTAATTATGCTAGGAAGAGCATGATTAAAGGAGGTGAGAGGGGTAGGTGTGCAGGGTGAGGGACACCAGGAGACTCATTTCTGTCTTGTCTGGGAGCAATCCCACCGTGACTCAGTAGTCTGTCTATCACCCTTGCTTCTGTGAGGCTTTAATTAAATGAGACAATTAAATAACTATAGTATAAAAGATTCCAGATTTTGGGGAAGGTGGTTCTGGCACCTTGAGGCAATAAAGTGCTGTGTATCTCCTGCAATGCAAATCAGTGTGACACACAGTACAGAATCAAGCCCGTTGTGTGCTAAGGTCAAACCTTAGCACAGATATGTTGAGCAAGACTCTGCTCTCTTCCTCCTCACTGTGATGTTCACTTTTGACCATGATGTGGACATGGAAGTGAAAATACACATAAACATTTCTTACTAATCAAACAGTTTAAGTTATTCATACTTCAGAGAAGCCTAGGAAATTTGGCCCTTAGAGGTTCCAGGGTACTTCAGAACTTGCATTCAAAATTTCCTCTGCTTTTAATGCTAATGATTCCATTAAAAACCAAAATTACTTCAATGAGATTATGGTCAGGTTCCAGAAGACAGCACTGAAAGCACAGCAATAAATGTCAGGCTGGTTCAGTAATGTGTGTGTGCTCACGGTGAACTGGTTCAAACAACCAGAAAAAGTACGAAGCAAAGGCTGAAGTGGCCCACTGGATGTGTTGGAAGAGTCCATCATGAAACCTGTACCAATGTCTGAACTTCATCAGAGAGATCTCACCTTGTCTCTACACAGCATATACAGGACTGAAATCCTAGCCTGGGGTTATTCATAATCTGTAACTATTTAAAATCTGTAGTCCTAAGTAACTTGCACCCAAGAGTAACATAAAAAAAAGCAGAGAGGTCCTCTGAACTAAATCTTTAAGCCCTGCAGAACTGGGAGTAGGAGAAAGGAATAAAAAGCAAATAAGAAGATGACCAAGAGGGCCTTGAAAGAAAGTTTTGGGGCAATATTTTAGAAAGCCAAGGGAATGATGCAGGAGACACTGAACTGGCTATCTTGGCATTGATCCCAGGTGTAGGTCAGGGAAAGGCTGATTGGGGATGCAATCCATAAAAAGAAATGGAAAGATGAGAGCATTAATAATGCCAATCAACATCATTTTATGGAAAACAGCTTTTGTCAAGTACACTTGATAGCATGTTTTTAGTAGAATCACAAGTCTGTAGGTCACAAAAGATGGTATTGCCATAAAGTATCTAAATCTTTCTGTTTGGGGGAAAAAGAACACTAAGCAAAACCAATGTAGCTCCTATTCAAAGAATGAGTAATGTGAAGAGAGAAATTGAAAAAACTTGGAAGTAGGGAAGGGTGATCCCATATAGTGTGGTTTTAGTGGAGTCCAATGGGTGCCTATTCTTGATCTAATGCTATTTAATATAGGTTTTATAACCTGGCCAAAAGATCTGCTTCTCTGTTGATGTAGGCTGATGTAAACCACATGCACTTCCTAGTAGACATAGGTACAGCTATGAATTTAGAAATAAATGGAGCAGATCAGGAGTGTAAGATGGGGGGTTGTGTTCTGGAAATTTGTGACCCTAAAGCAGAGCTGGAAGTCATTTGAGATAAATTACAGGATATGTTTCTTTCAGTATAATGATTTAGCCAGAGCAACAAACAGGTTTCAAGAGCACCTGAACAAGAAGAAATAGACAAATGGTATCATCCCTGCATACAATGAAATTATTTTTCTGCAAGAGCATTACCATTACACTGCACCCACTAACTGGTGTCCAGACCTCAGCAGGGATCAGGAGAACTTGGAAATTTCCAGGAAAGATTTGTGTGCTCTCCCAGTACAGGCTACAGCAGCATGAGTTGGTTAATGTACACAGAAGTTTAAGAAAAGTCTTCACATCCTCTTTAAGAAGGTATTTGTTGGCAGAGACCTTCTTAAGATGACAGAAAAGCACAAGATGCTCTGATGATTAATCTGTATTAGAGAACTGGAAGGGCCTGAAAAGAGTAGGAGGAAGTCAAGGTGGGTAAATGGTTTCCTCTCTGCAGTCGGCTTAGAATGAATCTGCAAGCAGTTGTGTAAACTTCAAGTCACTGAGAAAGGCATTTCCTATGATGCAGCCATGAGGTTCAGAAACAATTAAATGAGGTGCATTCTTCCCCTTCCCCCTGCCACCCACACAAACATATTCAAAGTAAAAACCACTCTTTAAAGTGGTGTTTGAGAGCAATGGCCACTTTTCCATTACTCTAGGGATGCCAACTCTGCTGCCTTGCAAGAAATTAACCACAAAGTGTGGTGCTTTTGCAACACAAAATATTTTTACTCAGTTTGTGATGTGCTGATGAAATACTGGTATACCTGGGGATATAAAACATGAAGAAATGTGCTCCAAAATTTCTCATGACACAGCCCAGCAAAACACTGCTAGAGTGGCCTTAATGGAATCCATACCAGAAAGGCTCATTCATACCATCAGTGGTTTGCAGAGCTGCTTCTCAAATGACTGGTTAGTTGCCTTTTGCAAAATAAAAAATCTCAGTTCTACAAGTTATTGTCTTATACAAAGAATGGGCAAGAAATACAGTGCAGAAAATAACAGCAAACAGACGTTGTGCTACGTGAGACACACAGCTCATTTTAAACACTTTGGTCTTAAAGTGCATCAGTTGTTTTTAATGATTATTTTGACATACAAAGGATGAAGCCACAGAACATTGCTTTCTCTAGAAACAAAAAGTAGCCTAAAAACTCTTGCTGAGGAGCTCCTTCCTTGGCAGCCATGACCATGGGGAGTGACACACCAGAGCCACTATAGTGAAACAACCTAGATACCAACCCCAGAAAGGCAGCAGCAGCCTCTGAGCCCTGCAAAGGGCTGGTGTCCCAAGCACACACCCAGGATTTCCCTCCACTGCTAATAAAATAGGGAAATGGCAATTGCTCTGGGCTAATTTTTGTGTGATTCATAAGATACAGAAACACATGACTTTGGAGCAGACAGAGAGGAGAACAGACGTGGTTGCAACCAAAAGGCATCTCCACACAACCAATTCCCATCAAACTGGAGCTAACAGCTCCTGTATTTTAAAAACAATTTTTTTTTCCTGCATGTGTACTGTGTCAGATGACTATATAGGTGTAAACAAGCCTGCACTGTCTTATTGTCCATAAATAAATACTCAGTAAGTTCAAAGCAGGGCTGGATTTGTAAAGCAACACTCTCCTAATCTGTATTCGGGTCTCAAGCGTATTATCTGTAATTTACAACCAATTTAAATGGCATTAACAGCCTTCCCCTTATGGGAATTTAAATTTGCATCCTACCATTGAATTAAACACTGATTGCATATTTTCTATAGGGGACGTAATGCTCTTTGAAGCTTGTTTTGAATAATAAAGCATCTATTCATGCACATGGTGCAATGTGTTTCTTTGTCCTGAATGTAATTGAAGTAAAATGTGAGTTAAAGGGATTTTTCCTCTAGCCACAGGTTTGTTGATTACCATCTATTTTCATCTATTCAAGGTTTTAAAAAGAAAAAGAAAAATACAGTAATCTCTTCCTGCATTTGGAACCTCATTTACCACTCAGAGCTTTCCTGAGAGCATCTGAGATGAACAATCAGAAGGTCAAGTTTTAGTCCATCTTTGAAGGAGGAGAAGAGGAGAAAGGAACAAAACAGTGCCTTACCCTTCTGAAAAGAAAAAATATGAAAGAAAAAATAAATAAATACCACAGACAAAAAGCAGAGGGAAGCAGATAACACCACATCTAACCTCCAAGAGACAGATCTTGCCTACCTGTCAGGTAGCTCTTCTGTATGCTGCCAATCACTGAGAGCCAGGAAAACCACAGCAACAAGGATTTCAACATTAAGGAAGCAAATAAGGTGAAGTAACACTGTTGACCTTTTTTTGTTTGATTTGTAAGGGAGGAATAACTGAAACAAAAAATAAACATGACTTACTCCTTCCTGTATGGGAAAAACAAGCACAAAGGCATCCTGAAGAAAAGGATTCTGGCTGGTGGATGTGTGGTTTGCCTGCAGGGTGGCTGGGTCCTCCAGCCACAGCCACCCTGACAGGCAGAGGCAGCCTGGGAGGACTTTCAGAGGAGTGGGTGACCTGATGTCAGGAGTGGTGGAAATGTCCCCCAGCATGGCCATCCCTACGACCTTCTCTTGTCCTGTGCAGCTCACCAGGCTGGAAAACTCTGCTTGCTGGTGATGCTCAGTGCACTCTGCAAACCATCTGGAGAAACTGAGTTCTCCACTAGTTCTCCTGTGCCAGGGTACAGCTACAAATGAGTTAGGGAAAATTCCTCTCTTGAAATCTGGTGGATTTTAAGAGGGTTTTTTCCTCTCTTTTCCTCTAAAGGTGATCTTCATTTTCAGGTGCAGGCAGGCCTGAGTCTAATAAAGCTGTTGTGGTGTTAATGGCTCTGATATTGATGATCCTGGCATTCATTCAGAAATGACAGAAAAGACAAAGACAGTAGATATATTTGGCATTTATTCAGTGATATGTCATTGTTTAGAGTGATTTTTTATAAAATTATTTTTACCATTGTCTGGTTTCTACATTCTTGAAAAAGCAGGGGCCACTTCTGCTGAAACCTTCATTTTCCTTCAGTTCTCAGGAAAGCTTTAGAAAAACCAGAAACTACTGGAAACCAGAACATCATGATGATTTGTTCCTTTCCCCATCTTAAAAGGTGATTTTATGAGTCTTTGAGGAACAAACACTGCTTAAAAACTGCTGGCTGTGTTTTAGGTAGAGGCAGGGAGGATTGCAGAGCATGGCCTTGATCCCATTAGGATAAAATGTCACCCAGCAGCAGTAACTGTATCTCTGGACTTAGCCAGTTGCCCAAGATTTCTTTACAGGCTATCTTAAACTGCTGCAGTTAATATTGTATTGGTGCTATAAAAGCAGCCACTGCTTCGCACGTGTAGCAAACATCAAAGTCGCCCGCAGCCACGCCGCCCGCAGATAGCGAGGAGGCCTCCAGATAGTCAGGGACATAAATACTCTCTTTTTTCTTCTGCTTTCCAAAACAGTTTCATCGTATCGTTTGCACACAAGAGACCGCAAATGGTCCCTGGGCACCTCGGGGGTAATTGCCATGTTGTTCAATTTGCCTCGAATGAACAGCTCAGGAATGATAAACACTCTTTTATAATCAGCTCGCTACCGCCGGTACGTGGTACGGGTGGGATACCCTGGACCCTGACCCTCTGCCACAAAGTCATCCTCCCCCTTTATATTTGCAGAGGCAAGGCTCTCAGGGGCAAAGGAGGTTTATTAGCAGGCACAGAGCCATCTGTGGGCTGCAGCCCCACGGGCACACTGTGTTAATGCTGTGCCCTCACTGCTACCTGCTACCATAGCGTGACACAGAGAGCCGGAGCAAGGAATGGTGCCAGCAGGAGGGTCTCGTGGCTGGGAAGCCTACATGGTTCAGAAGAAAACACAGCCCATTCCTAGCACAAAATAAAGCTTAAAGTGAGTTAGACCTTCATGACTTCTAGCCCTGGCTCAGGGACACTATGGGCAATGCTGGCTGCTCCTGTCAAGCTGTCCATGCTCCTGACTCTGGAGGCTAACTGCAGCCTGCTGCCATCCTGGACCTGTGTGCAGCCTGCCACAGCCCCAAACCCCTGATGAAAGTCCCCCTTCTCCTGCCCACAAGGGGAACTGGGGTCCCTCCTTCCCTCAGAACAGGATGAATTCATAATTTTTTCAGAGCCCAGGCTCTCACGGTGTTTGGAAGGCATAGGATGGATTCACTGTATTCCTTCATTAAAGGCCAAGCTCTGGTTTGCTTCTCTCTCCAAATGTGCTGCCCCAGTCCCATGGAAGGGAGATGTGGGTGCCAGATACTTGGGGCACCTGAGCTGTCCGGGTGACCTTCACCATTTCTCCTTGTTTTTTTCTAGGAATAAACAAGGACTCAGGCCTAATATGCTTCACACATATGGTAAGTCCAAGTCCAAGCTGGGAATGCTGGAGTAGGTGCTGTCCATCCACCAGCAATCAAGGACAGTCTGTAGTAACTCCACTAGAGATCCATATTTTAAAACAGCTTAATGTCAGCAATCCTACCAGAGCTGGCTGAGGAGCCTGTGCCTTGCTTCACATTTGGTACTGGGAAAATGCCAGCGTAGAGTGAAATGTTGGGGAAAGAAAACAGACATATCCTCAGGTGAAGCTGCTGCTGGAGCTTTTCAGAGAGACATACACAGCCACTCCCCAGCATCTTTGTTAGTGATGTGGAAATAAATGTGAAATCACTGCTGATAAAAGACCCAGAGAAAGGCAGGAGGGTAAATAAAGCAGAAAGGCTGGCTGAATCACACAGCCTGCTGCACCCGGACAAACAAAATGCGCTTTACTGTGGGCTAAGTGGAAGTAAAAGCATGGTCCTGAGAGTGATACCTGGGGACCAGGGAGAATGACAGGAAATGAATCAGCCTTGAAAAAATGCTGGAGCTCATGGTGGAGCTGCTAAACATTTGGTAGACTTTTTCTAAATCATGTAGAATTTCTAAAACTGTGGATGAAACTGCACAGGATGGTGATGGACTGATAGTTATGGACATCTTCTAATTAAGATGGGATGCCTTGCAGTACTCCCAACCAGGATGTCCAGTCTGCCATACAGGGATAAATCAGTGACATTTATATGGGAGGTTGGCTTCAGCAGATCTGATGAGTTCTGCTGGCTTTAGGCTTTATTCATCTATGAAATTGCCACACTGCTTTATAATCTATTATAAATAAATAAAAAAGAGAAGGGGCTGAGCTCCCATAGCAAACTGTCTGCCTGCTTTCCAGGCCTCCACAGCATGAATTTGTTTTTAAAGAAAAAAATAGCAGGACAAAGGTGACAAAGCAGACTCAAACATCACCATTACCATAGCAACAGTGGCATTAGCCTGACACAGCAGCAGAAACCAAAATATACCCTTGCACAGAATACCATGCAAGTTAGGAAATTGCTAGCCCCGTATGGCACACAGGATAAACAACCAAAATATAAATGACTATAGATTGCTCAGTAAAATTATTCATTGCTATTTAAAAAATACACTTTCTGCAAATAAATAGTATCTTAATAATCTCTAAAATTGATTTCCCTTGACAGGAACAGCAGAAGCAAAACCAATTGCGAGTTGTGTATGTACCACAATATGGAGCAGCATCTTTGCCTAGAAGCTGAAACTACTAAGGCAGCAATATTGTAGGGGTTCCCTGACTGCCTTTTTGGCTTGGCTCCTGCCAGCAGTGCATTCAGTGACATGACTAACATCTGTCACATGTGGTTTGCTCTCTCTCTCTCACCTGCTCTTTGGGGAAAGACTACACATGCAGGGGAGTATTTTGCATGGACTTTCTTTTTTTTTCCTTTTTCTTTTAATGCACTCACCAGGCTGCATTTAAATGGGAGAGTTCAAGCCAAAGAAATACGCTGTACGCATGAAGAAAAAAGGGATTTCTTAGTCCCCTGTGGGATTTCATAGTGCAGCCTCAGACATAAAGGACTGAGGAAAGTCTCTCTCTTGTCCAGAGGAGTTTAAAAGAGACAGTTTGCTCAGTGCAGAGCGCCTGCAGAGCCCATCTTGTTTGGCAGCTGTCCCTATCATTGTGCTTTGTGGGTGGGTGGAGATGATGGTGACAGCAGTGCCTCCCAGACGTGTGGCCAGCGTGGCAAAGGGCACTCAGTGGCTCATGGCCGAGCCCCAGTGTCTCCTCTACACTGCAGCAGCAGCAGCTCTGCTGGGGGAGATCAGGGGGCAGCACCACTGCCACACAGCCACAGTGATGTTTTGGGTACACTGGACCAAGGCTCTAGAGATAATTCTGTACATCTTGAGGCTCTGTTTAGTCTTTGGGATACCAGGACAGAGGGCAGAGGAGGGTACCTGACGTGTTTGCAGCAGCTGTTTTCTGAGGAAATGCTAAGCTAGGAGGAGAGCCTGCAACCATTGCCACATCCAGCTGGAAGCTGCATGAGCAGGGTGGGCACTTAAGCAGAAAAACCACAATCCAGTGTAAACCAGTGTGAAATAAAATTGCTTTCCCCCACCTCTTCTGGAGGCAGACGCTGAGGGTTGCTGACAGAGAGCTGGGGATGCAGTGCCCTTGTCCTGGTAGGCAAGCCAAGGGCACTGCTGTCACTCAGACCTGGCAGGGCAACCATGGGCAGCTCCTGTCAGCCCACAAGGCCACTTGGCCTCCTGCCTGCGTTTTCCCTGCCTGTGTTCTCTCCCTGCCTGACTGCCCCTGAGCCCAGGAGCTCCCACACTGCTGCAATCCAACATTCTCTTGCAGCAGCAGCTGAGCACACACAGGCTGGGTGCTGCAGGCAGTGTGACAGGACACTCCCAGAGGGATGCAGGGAGGGGGATGTACTGGGGAGAGAGATGGGTCTCATCTCCCTGGACCATCAAATGAGCCCAGAGCTGGAGCAGGTAGCCAGTCAAAAAGCATCATTCCCACCAATAAAACAAAGAAAATGTAGCAGTAAAGGTAGATTTTTTTCCCATTTCAGATTGCAAAATTGCCAGCCATCTCTAGGTGCTCTTAATCACACAGTGCACTCCTGAGATGTGTTCAGACACGGTGGAATAACAGTGAGTTGCTCTGCAGGGCAGCCAGCCACCAAGACTTCTGAGGACAGAGGACTCTCCCAGTTGCTTTAAAGGGATGAAAACACTTGTGCTGGTCCTGAGACAGAAAGCCAGACCCCTAAAGTTGGGCACCTCCATCAACTTCACTACTATAATGCAAACAGCACTGGGGTAAATCCAGATGGGGAAATTTTATGTGGCTGTTATACATCCTCTTTTACAGGAGCCTTTTTCCTACATTATGCACATGTGCATTTAAACAGGTTACAAATAACAAATGCTCTTTCTTTTTATTTAAGTTTGGCTTCATAACTAGAGACCACTCCACTTCATGTGTTTGATGGAGATGGATCAAATGGGATTCAGCCCTCACAGACAGAAATTTATGTTGCCAGAAAGAGATGCTGAGAACAAGCTTGGTAGTGTTTGAAGGAGGCAACCACACAACTTTTGCAAAAGAAAATAAATTTATGACATCTTAGTCAAAAAGATGTTTTTCTAAGATAGTTATAACTACCATACACATATAGAACATTTTTTTGGTAGAATTGTTAGCTTGACATGTATTTTTATTATAATGAGATTGCAACATATCACTTTCATTTGAAGTTAGATCTCAACATTGCTCAGATGTTCTTAGAAGCCAGCAGAAAAATGAAGAAAAGCAGGTCATGAAAGTTGAGTTGTAATATTGGCAGTAAGCTCCCATTGGTCACCAAACCTATTATCTTCTATACTTTAAAAAATTTCCATAATCAATGAATTCTGTGATTTTTTTTTTAATAATAGATAAACGAGAGGCATTTTCCCTCAGGGGATATAAATTCTTTTAAAGACTCAGCCTTCTCAGGGGCTTATTGCAGAGTGCTGCCTGTCCAGGGAGAGAAATACCATGTCCTCTTCAAAGTTACATGAAGATAATTTCAGCTTTCAATCAGGGAATTAGGAATCAGCCCATCATCGATGTTTAAGCTGCTTCTATGTTTTTCAAGAAACATCTGTTTCTCAAGCAGATTACCACAGCTGATGAAAATGCTCTTTTATTTTAATAATCTAGAATAAAAAGGGAACATGAGCTGCTGGGAAGGAATGATGGTTGCTCTTCCCCTCATCGGCATGAAGCACAGAAATGCCTGGAAGAGCTGGACATGAAAAGCCAACCAGCCTTTTCTAGAGGAGCATGGTCTGCTCTGCAGGGATACGGCTGCAGCACAAGCTAACCTGTCAGCCAACCATGGCCAAAGCCACTTGGAAGTGGAAAGACTTTCTAATGAGTTATTTCAATCCCTTACAATTATCCATTTTCTCCTTTTCTGTCTCTATCATGTCAAACATTTCCCACTTTTGAATTGCCTTTAATAGATGCAGAGAACATCAGGTTGGTGCTGCAGGCTGGTGGAGGGGGAAGGAGCCAGGAGCCAGCCTCCCTGAGGAAGCAGATTATTTCCACCAGCAGCTGGTTAATATTGAGCAGCACCTCCTTGGGTCCCACAGTCTGAGGTCACTGATGTTCCAGTTGGCAACACAACCATGAATGGGGGACCTTCTGCATCACCTTTCCAATTGTCAGGCCAGAAAAGTGCCCAGAAAACCCAGGCTGGTTTGTTTCCCTGTTTTGTGGCTGGGAGGGTTGGCCAGTCTAACAAAGCCAATGCCCTCATGGCAGTTTGCTTTGTGCCCTCCAGGCTGTGGGTGTGGAGCTGTGTGCAAGGAGAGGCTGGATGAGAAATGACACATTTTGGTATTTCTGCAGCTGTTTCCAAACAAGCCCACGAAAACCAGAGCCCACATCCAAGTGCTCCAGTCAGGGTGATGATGGGGAGAAGTGGCAGGAGCACCTCCCAGCCCTGTGCTCTGGGATAGCTTCAAAGTCTTCAGGGCATCCCTGGGTGGAGGAAAGATGCTAGTTTCCTATTTGAGATCTGTGAAATCCTTTCCCCAGATGTCTCAAATCCAAACCAAACCAGCACCTTGCTTGAAAAGTGGGAGTACAAAGAAAGCCATGTCCACTGCTCTCCACCTTCTAATATGGGATTTCAAAATCACCTCTGACGTGAGAGCTTAGATTAGGATGCAGAAGTCCACATAAAAGGCTTTCTACTGGTGTTGCATTGTAATGCCCATGCTAGGAATAGGTTATTCTGTACCAAAATCAGCTTTTTACTGATAAAGAGAATAAAGGGTATTTCTTGAACTCTGGACAGTAAAATACAGGGGTTTCACACACTGGATATACAGCAGTGGCATAGTAGCCAGCCTGATCTGAAAAGAGATAGGGGGAGAATTTAGTAAATATTCCTGGTTCTTCATTCCTCTCCCAGAAATGATAAAAAGTAAGAAGATATATAATTTATCTTTTATATACCTTTCCTATAAACCTTTCCTTGGGGTTTCCCTTACTTTAATATTTTTGAACATTTTCACATTAATGTGCTCAGAATGTGGGGGGAATTTGACAGAATTTATTTTCCAGTTATTTTTCTCTCTTTGTGGTTTTTCATAGCTTTTAAAATGTATAATTCATTGAAAAGGTACACAGCCTTGTAGAAAGGTGGCTGAGAAAGGAAGAGGCAAAAGGACATTCCCTCTTACCCACAAGCTACCACTATGGGGTGAAACAACTTTCCACTCCTTATAGAAAAGAGAGACAGGAGAGCATTATCTCCTGTTTTTCCTCCACAGACCTCCTTGGATCTTTTTCCTGTCATAAAGAAGCCATTGGGGTTCATCCAGCAGCCAAGCAGGTGTGCTCCCGTGGCTCCAGGCATCTCTTGGTGCATGGTAACACACTGCTGCCTCCTTATCCCCCGCTCGGGTGTGTGGAGCCAGGGACCAAATTGATGCTGAGAGATCAGTGGCACCTGGCTGATCACTGCCCTTACTGCCTTGAAACTGCAGCAAGTGGCCTGCCTGGTGTCTGGGTCCCACTTAAACCAAGTGTATAATTTCTCACGAGGCCATGGAATAATAACTCGGTCTGGCACAGATCTCCAGAAGTGTCTACCCCAAAGTCAGACTAACTCTGGGATCCTGCCAGTTTGCTCAGGACTTGGTTTTCAAAACCTTCATGGATGGAGCCAGCACAACCTGCTGCACTGCCTGACTTCCCCTCACAGCAGCCTGACTCTTGTTTCAGCCTCTGCTCTCCTACCATGCCCCACCACAGAGAACCCAGCTCCAGTCTCATGTCCTTCCTTGCTCAGTAGGCACTGGGCAGCTGTTGGGTCCTCCCAAAGCTGTCTCCTCTCCAGACTGTACAAGTCCAACTCTATCAGTTTTCACTTAAAACAATTCAGGGATGCAAAATACCACCAAAAATAAAATCCAGCCCCTACAAAACCCCAGTGATTAACCACTGGCACCTCCGTCGGTGTTTTCCTAAACTATCACAGGTTAAACAGTTACAGTTAAACAAGTAATTTTCAGCCTTCCTTGACCTGACAACCTATGCTTCATCTTTGGATCTGTATCCCCAACTTTCCCAGTGAGCTAAGAACCACTGGCCTTCAAAGCTGTGTAGTGAAAGGACCACACTCCTGACTCTATTTCCTGCCAGACCCCGTGGAGTAAGAACAGCAGAGAGGATTATACAATGCAACATCAGAACAATTTTACATTTTTAATTGAGCAGAAGTGTCACAAACCTCAATTTTAGCCTGAGAATTACCAAGGCAGACTTAAAAGGTTGGCTTTTTGAATGCCAAAATGAAATGACAGTAAATAAATTCTCAATCCAGCCATTGCAATCTGACAGAGATGAGGAGCATAACACATGTAAGGAGGATGGAGTAAAGAAAGTAAACTGGAAATAATCTTTAATTAAAAAATTAACCAACAACAACAACAGACTTCATGTCAAGTGAACCTTTGGAAATGTATTCAAATAGATGAAAAAAGGAAAATGAGACATAGCTCTGGTAAGTGAATGAAGGGAAGTCTTTAAATGGCTTAATAATAGGAACATGTTGAGAAGCAGTGAGGTTAATACAGAAATGACATAAAGCAGTGGGGGGTCTTGGACTAGATTTATTGTGCATACTAATTGGAGGACACTGAATACCAGATAATAGCTGAAGGACGGGGCTTCCGCTCTGTCAACATCCTCTTGTTCACAAAGGATGATCCAGCAGAATTTAATAGCTTCACAATATCACTGTGAGTGACACTTTAATAGGTAACAAAATGCTGTATTTCAGCACCGTTCAGGGGAAACCACAAGAAAGTGAGAGTGGAAGGGGATGACACTGGAGGCTTCACTGGCAGCTGCCAGATCTGAAAGCAGCACGGTTTCCCCAGCCTCTCCCAGCCTGAAAGAGAGCCCAAGTGTTTATCTGAGGTGATATTAAAGCAAGCTTTAAAATATCAGCACCAACAATTAAGACCACAAATGTCTTGTAATTCTTTTAATTCTTATAACCTTGCAATGACTGAGTGAGTTCAAGAACTAGCTCATTAAAACCTGAAAGTTAATTGGAGCAGGAAAAGCAAGCAGCTCTTACTGGTCCTCACTGCCCTAGCTGAGGTAAGTGCAGAAATGATGCAGGCAGCAAATAGATTTGCTTTTTCTGTGGTAGGGCTTTATTAATTCACACAAAAAATCACATAGCATTCCGTGATGCAGGACAAGTCATGGTGTGCAAATGTAAACCTCAGCTCTGCAGTACTCAAGCTCTGAGCTACAAGGCAGACTTCTGAATAAGGAAACCATCTGCCAGGAAAGGTCTTTCATGAATATTTTTTTCCCTGTGGCCTTTAACATGCCAACAGGAGAATACTGTTCAGAGGTCAAGTGGGAGTCTCTGAGCAAAAGCTTGATAGGCTTAGGAAATCTTGTTCCTTAAAAGTAAAGTGTGGTGGTTGAGGCAATGCTTGCCCACTTGAGGCCAGGCCCTGGCAATGTGAGACAAAGGATGTGTGGGGGAGAGGCTGCTCCTTTGGTGCCCTTGGGGATTCTCAGTAGGCTCTGCTGGGCTGGCTGCTCTGCCACAGGATCAGAGGAAAGCACTGCCCTTGGATACTTGTTGGGATGTCCTGTGGCATCTCTGATGGCTCCAGGTGCCTGCAGAAGACAAGAGACCACCTTAGAAGGCTGTCAGAAACAGCCACATTTTACCAGCTGAATACACTGCTGTGCTCCACAGTGCTATTCACTCAATGTGCACGGAGTGCCATGAGACCTCAGCCTCCAGGATCACTCCTAGCCATCCATACAGTGAGCAGCTTCTGGATTTCTCTGTCAGAAACCCAGTCTCATCTTCCCCTGTGCTCCTTGGCACCTTTGTCACCCTGGCACTGAATTAATGAAATAGATGTTTTTCCTGCCACAGCTGCCAATTCAGCATCAAAGAACAAGGCACACTATTTGCTGTGAGGTGTTCATTTTTTAATATGCAATGCAGGGAGGCATGAGGGCATGTGTGTCTTTTGGCCTGACCTCAACAGAGCTCAGGGATGGGCAGGGTGAGGTGTCATGTAAGTCACCATAAATAAAGAGAAAGCACCAGACAGCACCTGCCTGAAAGGCCAAAGCACTTGCATCTCCGTGCATCTGCCTAAGAGGGAAAATAATTTTTTAATGATTTTTCCAGACAGTGGCACATGGTGAGTCAGAGGGAGGAAGGCAACTTGTGTGGCTCAGCATCAGGACCCTTTTTCATCCTACCTCCTCCTCTGTGCATCATTGCCCTCAAATCTCTCACCCACTGATTTTCAGGCATGCCTTGTTCAATGGGTGCACAGTGGTTTACTCCTGTGGGAACCAGCAAACAGGATGTGCTCAAGGCAGCAAACTTTAATACAAAGTACCTGTACTGGCAAAGGACGCTTCAGTATCATGTAAAACACACTTGGCAAGGTAGTTTGCCATGCAACTAGAAGCTGTCCAGCTAAAGATGGTCAGATACTTATCTGCCAAGGCACGTTACCAGGGTAAGCTGAGCATGTAATCCAAGCAGATGACCCCACATGGTACTTGTTTAACTGGCTCCATTTGTGTGAAACCGCTGGCGTCAGATAGTAAAAGAAACGTTTCCTCTTAGCTGGGATATAATTCCCTTGACATTGAGAGCTCATCACCAAAATGGGTTTTCCTCTCAGGTTTCTTACTGACTTTGCTTAGGTAACCACAGCTGTGCCCAGACCTGTAAGCACAAGTGGGGACAACATGATGAGCTGGGAACAAATTGTTTTCAAGACAGGGAAAAATGAAAACAAATGCTAGAAGAGCAGACCAAATTGAAGCCAAACCCTCAGCTGTACCCTGAAGCCTGAGGCTGGTTCAGCTGGGAGCGTCTCTGGGGTGTGTAGTACCAGGGTATTTGAAGTAGGGGAGCACAGGGTGCACTCTGCCCATGACACAGGTTTTGTTCTTCAGGGCTGAGCTCTCTGATGTCACCAGGATTTTCGGTATTATGTAAATTTTCAGGGTGTAGGAAGCTAGACTGGATGATTCAATAATTACTTACAGTCTTATACTCCATATGACTGGAAAACATCCCAAAAACCTTATCACGGTCTTGTCGTGAGCTGGTACATTTATTACTTATTATGGAAATGGCAGTGCTGATAAAATTCACTATCTTTGGTCCCTGAGGCAGTCTTCTATCTGTGGCAAGATGTTATTTGCATTTTCTGTAGCTGAGATCCCTCCCAAGGGCTAAGCCCTGGGAGCCAAGAGCAATAGAGAGACGAAACGGGGCCCAGACCTTGGTTTTTCCCCAGTCTGAGACGCTGACACGCACTGCTTTTGCAGTGCCCGATCTTCTCATGTCTCGGTCAGCACAGCTGCCAAACTCTGTCAGAGCAGGATCTCACTGAGAGCCATATGTTGCTGCTGGGTTGTTTTGGGGAAAATTAAATTCAAACGATCCACAACAGTTGTTTTAATGCCATTTCTTGTTTGCTTGAAGACTTGATCCCAAATTACCTTTACACAATGGGAAGGTAAAGCCTATAGTTTCCAGTGACTTGAGGAACAGGTTGGACACTCAGGAATTGCTGCTGATGGGCAGCACAGAGACTCCCAGCCCTGGGAGAGCTCTTGAGAGGGAAACTGAAATAAGGCAGAAAAAATTCAGGAAGAATAGCAGCTTTACTTGCTTTAAATTCAGCTAAAAGCAAAAATTGCATTACATGTCTTTTTCCAGAAAACTTCTTCAAGCCAGTGGTTAACTTCATTCCACAGATTTTTTTGCTTCCTCCCTCCCACTCCCAGTATTTCTCTGCATGTGTTGTTATCAAAATAGGGGTACATTCAATCCACAGGACTAAGCCTTATGCTCAGAAACCTGAATGTGCAGGTTATCACTGCTGTAGGACATAGAGAGCTGTCAGATTAGCCACTCAATTGAAAGCACAGACCAGAATTCCCATGGAGAAACTGGTTTCTCTTGATAATGACAAAGTGGGGCCACCCACTCTGGGGTGTTTGTCAGACTGAGCAAGGGTGTGGATGAGACACCCAAAGTGCTCTGCACTGCCGACTCCTGCAGCCTTGACCTCCGACCCTGTGCTTGGCACAGGCAAGGGGGACTGGCATGGTCAGTCCTTTGCTGAGAGTTAAGGCTTGAGAGCAACTAGTGTAACAAAATATGTTTAAGGCAAATGGAGAAAAAACCATGTTTGTTTGTTTTATGGAGACAGTGAGAACCAGACTTTTATCTTCTGATAACATCAGGGAGTTCTGAGAGTACAAAGCTCTTTCCAGGCTGGGAAAGAGACCTTCACTTTTATAAAAAAACCCAATATGATAAAGGTTCCTTACACACACATCTCCCCCCCATGATTTTACGCTGAGTAAGTAAGAGAGAGAAAGGAAAGAACCCTACAGCAGAGGCAGAAGTCGCTGATATATCCAGAGCCATGCTTTCTCTCCAATGCTGTTTTATGTACATGGGTTGTTTGTTGGCAGCCATTAGTGTAAGGTCTCATTTGTATGACACTGCTTTGTGTCCTCCCTTTCATTAGCACTGAGGCTGGACTCTGAGGTGAGACCACTCTCCCCTCTCCTTATTCTTGCAAGGCCCCATAATGATAATGATGTACGTGGTGGTGGATGCTCAGGGCTCCAGCAGAGGTGGTGTGGGTTCACTGGGGAGTAGAGCAGAGCAGAGTTGATGGTGCCCTGGACAGCACAGCTCCTACCCCAGAGGCCATCTAAATCTGCTGGGCTTGTTTGCCCTCCTCCTCCCACATCCTCTGGGTGTGCCCTGGGGTGTCAGCATGGGAAGGGCACTCAGCAGCCTCAGACTCCCTGGTTCAATGAGGGGCCATGGGCATGCCTCAGGGATGCTGTGGGGGGCTTGCCTGGCTCCTCATTTCCTTCCTGCCAGCCTGCAGGCTGGGAGTGTTGGGGCTCCCAAGGGGACTCCTTTACTTCCCTCTCAGAGTGCCCCCAGGTGAAGATATCTGCTTAGGCTTGGGTCATATTTGGTTAGCATCTGGGAAGGTTAGAAAGGTCATTCTTTTACTTTTTATTTCCTCCCCCCAAGACTTCATCTCCACTAGATGCTCAAGGCCAGGGAGGAGACACCTCTGCATGTCTGGTTCATAAGGCCTTCGCCTCAGAGCTGTTTTCTCAACAGTGCTCCATCAAGGGCAGCCTTTGTCTGGGCTGGGATAAAGGCACTTCCCTAATTAAGTTAGCTTAACCACCACTTGGGAAATACAATGTTCTCTAAACTCATCCACAGCCAGGCAGTGACAAGGATCGCAGCTATTCTGTGGGAATGGAGCACATGTCAATTATCCCCAGAATTTCAAAGCTGCAAAACCCAATAGTTTCCTTGGCAAAATCTGCCAGGCATGACATGACTGCTACTCACACTCCACACATTTCCTAATGCAAAGGATTGGACAACCTCAAATACCGATTCCAAGAATAGCAAGGGCAAATGAACTGCAAATTACTAAATTCCTTTTATTGCTGGGAGCTACAAAGTAATTTAAATTAGTTTCAGTCTGAAGTGAACTGTGGGGCAAGCTGGGAAAATAAAATAAGTGGTGACATTTTAGAAACACCTTTTATGATCATTTAAAGAAAATATTTCATCTCACACCAGGGTATTTAGCAGTCTTAGGAAAGATACGTTTGTAAAAGATCACGGCTTTCTGTACAGGCATACATGCAACACATTTAAATGCACATGTACACACACATGTATGCTTTAACCTATAATGGAAACTGAATATTTTTCATTCACTTAGCAACTAGCCTTTGCAGGGAAAGGCATAGCAAGTGACCCCAACAGAACTTATGTTTTTATGGAAAGCTGCCATTAACATTAGGCTTGATTACATAATGCTCTTTTCCTCTTTCCCACATCCTCTGATGTACATGAGTTTACTAAATGCATAGGTAAAATAATGATCTTGTACATTCTTCAAACAGTTTCCTGCTCCAGGAACTACTTTTGGCTCCCCAGTGTGGTTTTGATTAACATCCTACCTGTGACTTCTGCAGATCTGTGCTGGTTTGCTTCTGCAGGCAAAGGAGAAAGGGGAATAAGCTCCAGCACCTGGCACTGAATCACTGCAGCTGGAGTGGAGAAGTCATAAAATGCACTGCCTTTTAATGAAATAGAGGGAATAGATTCTTCCCCACTCTTGCACTCACTGCAAAAATAACTTGGCCATGCTGAGTGGTGTTGGCTGCACAAGCTCTGCATGTCACAGCTAGACCAGACACAAAAAGACAACAATAAGGGCAGTAGTAATAATAATAATAATAATAATAATAATAATAATAATAATAATAATAATAATAATAATAATAATAATAAACCAGAAAATGGTTGGAAATCTTTCAGACAGTCATGCTTTCTTTCAATGAAGGGAGGTTAAATCTTCAGCCAGCCAAAGAGCAAAGGATGGGATTTGTCCCTCTTACAAATAATGGACCAGTGACTGCAGACACTGGATGCAATATGTAGTTGCAGAAAGCTTTCAGTCAAGTGGAGATAACTTCTTCATGGTACAAAGCACTTTCTGTAACCTCAATGTCCTAAATGTAAAGCAATACAGTGCCAGTTTCATAGAAATCAGAGTGCTGTGGGGTGAATGGTTGAAGGGAGCAAGGGTGTAATTTCAAAGGGGAATGTCTGGGGTAATGGAGGTGGCATGGACTAGCCCCTGCTTTGTTGGCAGGTTTTGTGTGCGTGTGTGTGCTCATTAATTTTGTCTTCCCTGGAGTTTGAAGCTGTGGAATTTCTGTGCTGCTTCTTCTCCCTGAGTAACTCACTTGCTTTCCCTGTCTGCTGTCTGGGCTGCAAGCAGGTAAAGATGGAGATGGGTGGGAGGAGGTGGACCAGTGCCTCCACTGACTCCTCCTGGGAGGGGAACTGGCACAATATCCCAGTCTGGAAGCAAATTTGAAACAAGTAGAGGTGATATCAGGAAAATAATGTTAGCACCTGGGTGAGTACAAGATGACCTCCACGGCTGTCTGGAAGGAGATGGTGGGGGTGTGAGGCAGCTTTTCCTAGGCTGTCTCTTCTGAGAGGTTAGACAGAGCTCTGGATCATGACATTAGGGGACATTCTAGTGGAGAGGGTCACATCTTTGGTCCCTCACAGGCCTAGGGCTGCTGAATATCAAGAGGAGCTCCAAGCAGAGAGCTTCCTTCTGGCTAGTCCTTAGCTAGCCCAAAGAAAGCCCAGAAGCTTTCTAAGCTAAGACCAAACAAATGAAGACAGCAGAGGGCAATATGCTCTGGAGGCAAAGGGGGCTATTGCAAGGTATTATTACAATGCATTTCTATTAATTAATAATATTAGTAATACACAGAGGGTCAAAGCCTCAACGTTTTCCTAGGGAAATGTCGTAAGTGAGAAGTTCATAAGGAAGCACAGATGAAGAGATGAAAGAGCTATGGAAGAGATGAGTGAGTAGACTCAGAAAAAGGTATGAGGAACCTGGAAGCCCAGGTGAAGAGGAAGAATCACTGGGATTAATTTTAAGAAAAGGAGCCTAACTTTATCTTAGATGGAAGGGAAAATAGGGGCATTTGGATAAGAGTACAGTTTTTCAAGCATACATGAGTCTTTTGCACCAACTGTTATGGAGCTGGTGTGAGAGGGATAAAAAAACAGTATAAAAGACCTTCTCTCTGAATGGGCTTGGTGCATATGATGAACACAGAATCATAGAATTAATTAGGTTGAAAAAGACCTCTAGGATCATCAAGTCCAACCATTAACCCAACACTGCCAAGTCCAGCACTAAAACTTCACCTGAGCTACCTGCATCACAGTGGGTGATGTTAACCCATAGGAGTTACTGCCAGTCTTCATGTCCAACATGCAGCAGACAGATGCTACAATAAGAAATAAGCAAGAAAATCTGAACAGAAACATACTGGGATGTCCTCAGGGCACAGCACATGTCCTAAACTTCCCTAACCTCCACCATGACCCCAGAGTCATCGTGCCCAATGCTTCCAGGCAATACTCCACTGGTGGGTTTGCAAAGCAGCAGCTTTATTCTGCTCATTTAAGACTGACAAGAAAATAGGAAGGAAAGAAAAACATTATGTGTATTTTGTCTCAAAAAATATTACTGATAGATAATGTAGACCAAAGTTCTTTTGATTTCTTACAGAGGTGTAGAAAAAGCAATTTCTTTATGTTTTTCTACCAGCTCTACCCAGAAATACAGAGCCTTTGAATTCACCTAGAAGTGACTGCCCAGACAATCTTACTTCTAAAGGAGTCAAATTGCATCTAACTAAAGCTAGAGCTGAGCTCAATAACCTATGAAAAATTGGGCTGATAGGAGGCAGCAATTTCACAGAGTAGCCAGTTTTCACTAACTGCAAGCTGAATTTGTGGTAATGACAGCAGAATGGGAAAATATCATATTACACCTTCGATGTCCAGATCCACCTCTCTGCTGCATGTTATAATACTTGAATTTATGCTGTTGTTCTTTTCTAAAAACCTGGGAATATGAATTTGTGTCTGTGCATGATACCCTTAGTTTAAATTCCAGTACCAAATGTCAGTCAAGAGATACAGTGCCATAAGAGTGTGTTTAGTGCTGAAGAATATTATTTTATGAAGGGAAAATCCAGAGGCACATCGGAAGAGGATACAATCAGGGAGAGTTACTTCCAGATGGAACAGACCCTTTGGAGTTGGGAAAAGAAAGTGGCTGGCAATGAATAAATTGTCTGATGGACTGAGTCTCCTGTTACTACCTGTGAATAGTGAAAGAGTGGGCTGCAGGTCCTCCAGATATACTTGATTATCTGAATGACATTGTAAATCTTAAATTCAGAGGCTCAATTGATTCCAAACACTATTCTACAGGTGTTCAATATTTGAAAGCTGTAAGGTGGTCATCATTACCTACAAACTGTGGGACACCATTTCTGATCTCCTGATTCCTGCCACACTGATATTTCAGCAGGACTTATCATTCCTGTGAGATTAATTTTTCCCTAGTCCTCAGGCACATTTTTGAAACTAAATTTCCATAAAAGTCCATGCCAAAAAAAAGTGCTGTACAAATATGGAACAGGGCAAACACAAGAGAAACCATGACTTATGCAGTTCTGTTTGAACCAGTCAAGGTGTTGTTCCTAGAAATTCTTTACACAGTATGTACAACATATCAAATTAAAATATTTTGTTTATGTTTTTTTTTTAATACTATTTCCTATTTTACTGCTGTGTAGTTATGCTTATGCACTGAGGACAGATAATTTTGAAAGGCAGGACAGCAAGGGGAAATCGAACAGCTTGGAAAGAGTTAATGCTCTCAAATAACATTCATTTATTGATAGAAATGCTTCATGCTTGCTTTCTGAAACCATTACAGCACACTCATACCTTTTTGGGTTATTGCACCTGCAGGCCAGGTAGAAGCAGGTATTTGTGTGCAGCTCAGTGACATGGTCAGTGTTTCAGGCTGATTTGGGAGGCTGAGCCTCCTGCCAACCAACCTTTTTGATGAAATCTTATTCTTCCTATTTATGATTTTATTTTCATGTCCACTTTGTCCCAGGGAGGACTCAGATCAGTGTGGGGGAACCTGCGTGCCAGTCCCTGGGGCAAGGAGAGCTGGGGGGAGGGAATGCTCGACCAGGTGGGCTGGGCTGGGGTGCCCAGCTTGGGGACAAAGCTGTGGTCTGGTTGGGCTGCTGCAGGTGCCTTGCTGGGGTTAGTTTGTATTAAACAAAACCACGAGGTAGCAGAAAAAAGGGGAGGCTCAAAAGGTTGCAGATAGAGGTCTGCCTCAGAGTCAGTGCTGCCCTGCTGAGATCCTGTGCTCTGCTTCTGAATTTGAATGTCATGATAAGATAAAAGCAAAAGTAGGTTTGTATTAGGCTGAGCAAACAAAAAGAGAGCAGGACTTTTCCATTTAAAATCCCAGCCAATGCAAAGTGTCTAATTTCCCCTACCCTTTTCAGGCTGCAGCACAAACCAAGCTATCTCAGCATGGTTGTTGACACCTTCCTGAAATAAAAATGCATGAAGTAATCTTTGTGAAGGTCACAGTGACCTTAATGCTTAGCACAAAATTCTCACTTAAGCTGGGGTTTCTGGCACATCCTTGTCTGTAGCTAGGGAACCAGGCATTTTGCTCGATAGAGACATGATCTTCCCTTGGCTTTGCTCATTCCCAGCCCGACTTGGCTGTGCCAGAAGTACAGTTGGGCTGGAAAATGGCTGCTGATCAGACAAAGCCAATTCAAGGACACGGCTCAGCGCAAACGCTGAGAAAATGCTGCATCACTTTCGAGCAAGTTGAACCAACTTAGGCTTCCCTCTTTGCCAAATTAAATAAGGATCGGTTGCAAAGAAATGAATAAAGCGCATTTTTGCTTGAGTGAAGACAGTGGGGTAGCAAATAAAGGGTGATTTCTAAGAGTCTGGAGATTTTGAATAGCAGCAAGACTCCAGGAACCTGAACTCTGCAGGTCATTTCAAAAACTTCATTGTAATGTGTTTCTCTAACTGTGGTAGATGTGGGAACAGCTACAAAATTTGACATCTCTAAACTTGGCTTCAGCATGGATTTTCCTTTAAAAATAAAGATTAATTTTGAAGTGTAATAACTCTAATATTAACATTATAGTACACTTAGGACTACTCTGAAATAACAAGTATTGGTGATGAGGATGAAGTGTGTCTCTCCACTGACCCTCTGAATATCGTGTTGCCATTAATACCCAATACTACCAAAAAAGCCCCCAACTTACTTTTCAGCACTGCAAAAAGACAGTGTTTTAGAGCAAAAGGGAAGGGGGCCTGTGCTCACAGGGCCTGTGCATGTAATGAAACTGCTCTTTGTGGCCTCCCAGCCACATCTGTGCCCTCTGCTGCCCAAGCACTGAGTTCAGGGAGGAAGGCTGAAGGATGGCACAGCTTTTCCTGCAACCCAAACAACTGGACCTGAGAGGTTAAGGGAAGGCTTATCTATTGGGTTTTAACCGTTTCAAAATAGATGAGGTGTTACCAAAAATGTGTGCAACGCCTTCTTCAAACTAGTGTTGGGTATTTTTAGTTTATTTTTTAAAAATACTATGTGGGAAAAAACTTCCATCTCTCTTCATATATGTTTTAAATAAAGAGCCCTGAGTCATGTCTGCAGCTCTTCACCTCAGAAAGGAAGTGTTCAACAAAGTCACATTAAAATGTAGGATATTGTGAGGTGTTACTGATTGTGATAAAATCCCATTAGAGTGACAAGCCAATACGATGTAGCAGGAGAGTTGTACAGTTAAACACAGCCAAATAAGCCTGGAGCAAAAGAAAACCAGGCTTGCATAATGGAGCATGGCACAAATAACCACGAACAACAATTGCAATAATGAAAGCCACACATGAAAGATCAAGAAAAGGGTCTCTTTCCAGGTGCAGCATAGAAAGGAGGGGGCAGAAATGCTGTGCTGCAGCACCAAGCCAAGAGCCACCTCAGGGAGGACACATCATCTACCAGGGCCCTGGGCCAAGGCAAGAGGGCCCCATCTGGCCAAAATATTGATTCTGATAATCAAAATATTATTTCCCAAGTCACCACAGTGTCAGTGCAGAGAGATAAATCTGCAGGTGAGAATACTGAGAATACCACCTGACAGCACCCTGGGATCATCTCCATCAGGTCAAAACAAGTACCTTCTCAGGCCAGGAAAGGTTTCCCTGCTGAATTTGATGAGATCTAGTTAAGACATGAACATCCAGGAAAAAGAAAGCTATACTGACTGATAAGAAGGAATGCCTGAGAAACAAAACCCCAGATATTTTCAGAATGCATAAACTGGTGTTGAAGTGCTCAAAAAACCTGACTTTTTTTATTTGTGTGAATTACTTTATCAAACTGATGGTTAATGCAATTAATTGACCAGAGTGATAGCTTCTGGTGAATATAGAGCCATGCCACTGATGTGAACTAAACTAGTAAGATGACATTGTTTTCACAGAAAAAGGAGACTTTCCACAATTACAGCCAAAACCTATATTGGAAGGGGACTGAGGCATCTTGTCAGCAAAATACTCCTTTTTTTTGATTTTAAAAAAAGAAGTCTTACCAGCTACACTAATTAACATGCAATGAAGCTTGAATGGGTGCCAAAGGATCTACAGCAGCACAGTGAACAGTCAGAAAACTCAGACAAGAACTTAGTGTTCCTGCCTCGTCATGCTTCTTTCCTCCACGTAGGTGGACAGACTGAAATGGGCTGTGTGACCTCCTTCTGTCAGAAACTATTATTCATGTTATGCCACTAATGCCCCTGGCTAGCTTGGCTGCCAGATCTTACATTAGGAAAAAAAGTCATTGGGTCCTTTTCATCTCTCAGGACTGGCCACTGCCACGGGCCTTGAGATAAAACCCATGTTCAGTGATGGACCAGCAGGGCCAGCCCTGGGGTCCTGCTGGGCATTGCAGGGGCAATTGCAAAAGGAATCACGGTGAGAAGTGCACTGGGAAATGCAAGGGAGTCACAGTGGGAGCCAGAGTGGAAATTGCACTAGGAATTGCAATTGGAATCCCAGTGAGAAGCACACTGGGAGTTGCAAAGTGAATTGGAATCACAGTAGAAATTGAACTGGGAAATGTACTGGGAATTGCATTGGAAATCACACTGGGAATTGCAAAGGGAATTGCAATGGGAATTCCAGTGGGAGTTGCCCACCTGCAGCAGGGGAGCCCATAAAATCTCTTATGGTGTCTCTGAGCCCTTCCCTGCTGAGGGAAGGGGCAGTGTGTGACTGACTGCAGCACCTTTGGCCCTGAGTTGGTGAAACTGGAGGGCAGCTGGCACCACAACGAGCCCCCACTGTTGCCAGCCTGGCAAGGCAGCAGGGCTGCTTTGGCTGGCACCAGGGAAGCTCTTTGAGCAGAGACTCTGCAGATGCTGGAGGGCTGTCCTGTGGCCAAGCCATCCCAGGGAGATGGGGGACCCCTCTGCCTGGGGGCTGGCAGCTCTCCTCAAAACTGTGCTCGTGGCCAGCCCTGCATTAGCTACTGCCTGATCATCTGCATAAGCAATCAAAAATAATTTTAAATTCAGGCTGGATACAGTTAAGACTCCCATTAAGCACTGTATATGTAGGAAGTGGGGTCAGGGCAGCCTTTTAAAAGGTGGTTGGGCTGGTCGTGTTACCTCTTGGTGGAGGTACATATTCCAAGCAGGAGTTAAAAGCAGACTTTGCTCATGAGTGAGGATGTTTATGGTGTGCTATGGCATCTTGTGAAATGAAATAGATGCCTACATGCAGGGAAGAGAGGACTTGTGGTGCTGCAGCCATCTAGGACAGCAGAGGACTCCCACCTTGAGAGGCTAACTCCTTCCCAGTGTCCCCAGTAAGGACATGTTTATCTTGTTTTCATTTGGGCTCTGAGTCAGGAAGGTAATAAAAAATAACTCTTCTGAGTGTTCTTGCACTTTGTGTGTGTTTTTACAGGAATTTACAGACACCTGAAAAGGATATTTGCAAAATGACCTATGATCCTTAACCTGCAGTACACACAATAAATCTGCCACCCTAAGCATTGCCAGCCTTTTTGAATGAAAGGCTGCATTATAACAACACATGTGTATGGCTACAGGGCTGTATATCTTATTGGACCTCATACTCCAATCAACATTCAAAAATAAAAGGACAGCAATATAAAACTATCTACACATAAATTCTCTTGCAATGATATGGCTCTCCCTTCTCCCTCTCCCCTTTCCATCCTGACTGATGGCTTTATTATACAAAGGACAGTAATAAACATCCTAGCTGAGCCAATGAACTTCTCTCACATGTAAATACCTCCTTGGAGGATACCAGGTATGACCAACAGAAGAGTAATGACTTTTTTTTCTCCCTTTATTCCATGTTAATGAAATAACTGGTCATCAAACTGTAGGCTTGGATGTGATAGATTCCCAGTTTGTATCTGGACACCAAAACTGACTTAAATGGGAGAAGAAACCAGTTAGCATCTTTAAAAGGAAAGATGTTGACAAGCACCCTGGGCTCAGGGTAGCACTACAGGAGTAACTTTTGATTAACTTTTTGATTCAGCCATGTGGTTCATCAGATGATCTGAAGAAGAATCCAAATATAGGGCCAGATCAATCTAAAATAATTTTTACTTGTTTTCCCTCACCAAAGTAAAAAGAAGATAATTTTCAAATTTAGTAAAACAACCTGAAATATAACATGCTGCTTTTTGTTCATTTCACAAAACCTGAGGGAGTAAAAGGCAGATTCACAAAGCTTCCTGCAGAATTTCCTTGCGCCCAGTTCAGCTCAGGGAGCAGCCAATATTTATTGGAAACCCAACCTCACATCCACTGTCTGCCTGAAAGGATCCAGCCCATCTCCTAGGACTGCAATCCAGCCTTTGGCATCCATGTACTCCAGGACGAGCTCAGCCTTTTCTACTAAAGCCTTCTTTCATTAGTGACATGAATATTCATTAATCCAGAAAACAAAGCACTTCCTAACTCACTGGTTAGGCCCCTCTAAGAAGGAGGTTCTCCATTAATAATAATCTAGTTGCTGACATGACTTTCACTGTCTTCCTCAGTGCATTAATTTCTTTCAATTTTTCAACGAAATGAGCAATACAATGTGCCTGTGTTTCCCTTGGTTGAGTTGAGTCCCTTTCATATCTCTTACTTCCTAAATCTGGTTATATATATGATGAGATCACTTAGACACACAGAGCTATGACCATACTCCTCTCACATGCATACAGAGATGCACTGGATGCCCTGAAATCAAGTGCTGTAATACTACAGTGAAGAACAAAGAGAAGCCCCCAACATCTGATTTCGTTTGATATTCTTGGGTTGTTATGCTGATATTTTTTATCTGAGCAAAATTTTGACATAATATTTTAATTCTAAAAACTAATAAACCAATGAATACTGTGAATTGCCTATAGAATTTTTTTAAATATTGAGACCATTTTCCTTGGAGACCACTGATGGCTTTGTTTTGTCAAATATTTTGCATATTCCACTATTTAAAATAATCACGTTAATAGGGGGAGGCATTAGCACGGCAAGAGAACTGACAATTGACCACAAATACTTGTAGTTTTTCCAAATGTCTCAACATTTCCCTCTCAAAAACCTTGGTGGCAATAGTCAATGTTTCCTATGAAACAGTCTGCTTCAGACAAATTCTGCACGTTGTGCCAAAAAACCATGCAACCAAATTTTTTAGCCAGCTGTCAAGGTCAGGCAGACTATTTCCCAGAAAAGTGTGTAAAGGAAAAAAATAAAAAGAAACCAATCATACAAGCAAATGCTGTCCACATTGAGCTGTACCTTCAGAAGGTTTGGCCACAGGACTGAAGAGACATCCTCATGTCCTCTCTGGGATTCTGGTGCGGCAAAGGGCTCACTGCCCCACCAGTTCAAGGGGTTACTGCAATTTGTGCTTTCACACGGGGGTGAAAGCTGACAGGTGCCTTGCAGAACTTCAGGAGGTTTCCTCAGGTCCCTGTGCAGAGGGATCCCAGGGGAGCACCCACCTGACCTCCAGCCTTTGCCCCTGGGTGCACTGCTCTTGCCCTGGCACTTGTCTTTGTGGACACTTGTGAACCCACCCCTCTCTCCCTGCGACTCCCTCCTCGCCCCCTCCTCCCCCTATCTTGATTTTGAGACACACACACCTCCAGACGGGACAGGTTTCATGCCAGCTCTTCTTCCACACAGAGCCATTTAAACTCTATTCTTCAGAGAGTCTCTCCAAACTTTAGGGGATGAGGAAGGAGAAAGCAGGGGATGGGATGGGTGGTCCTTCAGTGCTGGCTGAGGGGATGCAGCGCGGGGGCTGGGCAGAGCACAGGGATGCTCCCGGGCTTTGCCAGCACCTCGCTCATTATTCTGCTTTGTTAAGAGAAGAGAAACGGCTGAAGAAACGTTTGCTGGAAAATAAAACAGATGAAGAGATTTCCAGCCCCCTCTCAGCTTCCCTGCAGGGTGAGACTGAATGCTGGGCCGCGGCGGCCAACAGCGTGAGGAGAGCTGCCTGTGTGCAGCCCCAGGGGAGGGAGCACTTCTGGGCTGGCCTTCCCAGCATGCGCTCCCCAGATGTGCTGCATCGGGCACGTCAGGATGGGGCTGATTTACTGCATCTGTACAGGCCATCTGCAGGGTAGGAGAGAGCCTGTGTGATAAACATCCCAGCCACGCCGGCCTCATGGCACGTGCACCGCAGAGATGATTTATGTGCAAGGCAGTGGCCCTCTGTCCAGCATCTCTGGATATCCAGCAGAGACATAATGCCAGCTGGGCTGTTGGAAAAATATCCCAAATCCTCAGTCTTATCTGTGCAACATTTCCAGGCAGAAAAATAGCCATATGCACAGGAAGCCACTGCAGCACTGCTGTCGCTGTCATGCCGAAGGTGTATTGCTGAGACCAGCTCCTGCTTGCATAAATGACTTGCTGAAACCACTGAGGAACCTCACTGGGGTCTGTGACTGCCAGATTTACATCCCATGTGTTTTTTCTTTCCCGGCTCAAGGCGTGCATAACTCACTAGCGAATGTGGCTTGACAATGGCAGACAGAGGAAACTGCTATGGGCCAGCTGTTATTCGGCATGGCCTCTGCTTCCCTCCCTAATTAGGATGAGGCAACACCCCAAAAAGTAAGGAAGCCAACAAAGCAATCCAGGGGAAATATAGCAGACGGTGTTGTCTGTACGGATCCCTCATCCCACCCGCAGCACTGAAAGGCTTTTTAAAGCGAGTGTTTTAAAATGCTGCAGGGTCCCGGCTCTGAGTGGCTGAGGATGTATTGCTGTAATCGTTGGGCGGATGATTCACGGCTTTGCACTTACACCATTAAAGGCAGCATTAGCACCAGGACCCTTTATGCAGCAACATTAGTGAATGCTGAAAAACATTCCTCTGAAAGGGCTTTGTCACCTTCCCTTGGTCGTGAAACGGTCTCTTACACCAACCCTGTACATTTCAATTACCATACACTGGCATTTCTACCTCTTTCCCCAACTCATAAAAATCACAGCCAATAAACACAAATCACCACCTGAAGGAGTCGGTGCTTTCCTCCCACTTTAATGTACTTGCCCGTACTTCAAAGAAACCCGGAGAGATTCTCATATCGGCAGTGCCCAGGCTGCCTAGTCCTAGGCAAGGATTAGCCATGTGTGCACTTGGAACAATCTGCTCTTAGTTTGCTTTAACACGGTTTTTATCCCTCTAAATCACACTCAGCCGTTTGACCTGACAGCAGACTAATACATGACCTGTTCCAGGGAAGGAGGGTGGGGAAGGGCAGGAGATTTTGCTCTTTTCTTGTTCAAATCGGAAGAGCCCTGAATCTTGCCAGGCGAGCTCCTTTCTCGAGAAAAAACATAATTCCCTCTTTGTTTCCCAACGGTAGCTATATTGCTGTATTTCAAGATGGCAAGATAATGGCAATGGCTTCAAGGCTCCATAGCAAGAAGCTTTACTGGGAGCTACCAGGGAGAGACAGGCACCACTGAAAATACATGTAACCCTGCAAAAAAGAGGGCAGCGAACTGGCAGGCAGTAGTAACGGGAGAGGTAATGCAAATACCTCAGCGCCAGACCCATCAACAGCCTGTCTCTGTTCTTCAGGGGGCTCTGGCAGCGTTTCTGAGGCGTTGATGCAGCATTGATTTCACCTGCCTGCTGTGCTAGCAGGTGGGGAGAGATGGCAGGCGGCAGTCAGGGGAGCCTGGCAGAAGCGCTGCCTCCCCAGCTGCATTTTTCTCGCTCTGCCCCAGCACTTTACTACTGGAGGGCTGGGATTTGGACAATGCCAGTGCTGTGGAGCAGGAAAACAAAAGTAGCTTTTCATTCAGGGCTCTTGCGCAAAGCAGTGGCACTTTAAAACTTTCCAAGTGTCGCATGGGAGCTTAGCATGTGACTCCCATTAAAGTCGGTATGAGTCATGTGGCAAACAACCCCAAACACTTTGAAGATATACTGCAATTTATGTTTTTCTGATCTCCTCAAAAAAAGAACAAAAAGAAAGAAAGAAAACTATTGTGGGCTAGGACTTCAAGGACAGCTTTTCCAAAGCAATTCTCTTTCCCTGTTTGCTCCTAGACACAAATCACGGCGGGAGGAAGCACAATCAGGCCGTTAGTTGGTGATGGCACAACAATGGCTGGGCAAGGGGGAAAAATAGATGCGAAAAAGAGGTGTTGGTGAAAATTATATATTGATTACTTAAGCCTTGTTCTAAAGTACTGACTGCAAAGAAACCCAGGTGGGTTTCAATTCAATACAATAAAACAGCTTTCTATGGAAAAGCTGAATTGTTTAACAGAAACTGGAGGGAAGGTGTGCTCCTGGGTTTGCATCAGTGCCAAACATTCCTGGAAAGATGGGCAATCAGGGGAGTGGAAGGCATGTGGGTCTCACTGCCCCCTTCCCAGACGGTCAGATTTGGCGGGGCCACTTAGCTGTGGTGCCAGGTTTGGGACTGGTGGTCCCTCTGCATTCTCATCCCCCTGACAAGGACGAAACCCAGCCCATGCTGTGTGCTAACTGGGAGCTCACCTTCTCACAAGTCCAGGCTTGAGGTTCAACTCGAAATCATCAGGAATATGTTCCTTCTGGGTCCCTGCTGTCACCAGTGGGCTAAGGGACAATGCCTCAGTCAGAAGTGTGCCTGGGACCTCCCCTGCCCACGTGCCATGCTGCAAAATCCTCTGCAGAGCCATAAATCCTGTCCTCCAGCTCTGCTGCTGGAGGGTGCCAGGAGAGGCAGGCAGGCAGTGCTGCTGGCCCCTCTGTGACACTGTGACACGCTGCTACTGACCAGCACTCCCAGGTGGACACCACCTATGTGACCTCAGCCTCCATGTCCTGGCACCCCTCGAGAAATTGACCTCATAGTGCATCTCAAAAAAAAAAAAGGGGTTGCATCTTGCTAGCCCCTATGGAGCCACCATAAAAGGGGATGAAGGATTTATCACTGCTGTGGCAGGATGGCAGCTCAGTGAGTATTAAATAACTACAATAGAAGGAGACAGGATTTGTTTTGATGAATAGTAAGTAGAACAAATGAAAAATTCACTTTCCAGTGAGAACTATGCACTCACTGGTGTTAGATTTTATGGATAAATAGGGAAAAATATAGTAGTGAGACATTTTTGATACTTCCTTGATACTTTGATTTGACAGTTTCAGAATAAATTGTTTCAATGCATTATTTTGAAAGGATGTTATTATTCTAAAATTCGCCTGAATTGAGAAATAATGAAAAAATAATAATATGTTATCCTGAACCAAAGCGAGGGTGTTTTTTTGTTTTTTTAATTTAGTTACTGAACTATTGAAAAAATAATCCATTCAGGTAAGGATGAGCAAAATCAAGGTTGATAAGAGGCCTGATAATGTGATTGCCATTCACTCACGTCCCTGCCTGGCATATAAAATGTTTTCAGGAAATTAAAACCTCCATAATAGTGTAAATGGAATATTGCCTCTCTGTACTTGCCTCCTCTAACATTTATTTTTTCATTTTATCTTTGCTTGTCCTTGTCTCACTTTTCATCTTGTGTGGGATTCTTTTATAAAAGATATTTTGTTCCCAGGCAGAAGGCAGGTGAGAAGCAGCATCCAAGAGAAAATGCAGTACTGCACTACAGCAAATTCACCGGGATTAAGTTAGCTGTAGTTTTCTTGGCTAGCAAAATGCATTGTCCAGAAAGTAAATGCAACTTCCTGAGGCTTTGATGTAACCTCTACCTTTATTTCCAGAGCAGAGGAATTCAAGAGGCAAAAATCAAGACGGGCCCACTTGTATTTTCCCATCCCAGTTATGCATCTCTGCACATCGAACTTCCCAACTATTTCCATGACAACAGATTACAGACTGACACTTTTTTCCTCCACTGGCAATGAATTTATAAACCAGGGATTTATGAAGTATCATTGTGGAGAGATGCACCAGGATGGGAGTGACATGCCACGGGTTTCTGGAATAACTCACGTGCGGCTGTCGGGAGTGCTGGGTGCTCTGTGCAATGCCGTGGTTGACATTCACACATTGGTGTCACTGCTCATGCTGGAGCCCCAGAAAGTGCTGAGCAGATCCAGTGGGCCATAAATCACTCACTATATCCTTGCCTTTATGCTCCTGTAGTTTTATTGCTTTCCTTTGGCTGCTAGATGTTGTCATCAAATCAATTAAAAGTTTACTTACCACCCCTGGATATGGAACGTGTGGGTACCCACCTCCCTTCCCAATGCTGGGATGTGGGATAGGCTGAAGGGACCAAACCAGCCCCATCCCAGCAGCAGAGCTTACAGCCTCTTCCCCTGTGGCTCTCCCACTGATGCATGCTGGGTGCTGGGCTGACTTGTGGGTGTCTTGGGGCTACTCCAGAACCCAAATCATTCCCAGAGCTCCTTTCTAGCTCTTGCCACCATGAGCAGAGAATTATAGAATGTCCTGAGTTGGAAGGGACTCAAAAGGATCACCATAACCCTGGCCCTGTGTAGCTCATCCCCAGGAGTCACACCAAGTTCCTGACAGCATTGTCCAAAAGCTTCTTGAACTCTTCCAGGCTTAGTGCTGTGACCACCTACCTGGGGAGCTGTTCCAGTGCCCAGCCACCCTCTGGGTGAAGAACCTTTTCCTGATACCCACCCTAGACCTCCCCTGACACAGCTTCATGCTGTTCCCTCAAGTCCTGTCACTGGGCACCAGTGGGATCAGCACCTGAAGCAAGCAGGAAGCAAAGAGCAGCAAGCAAATAATGAGCAGCAGCTGGAAGTCAGCCCCAAAGACCCCCAGTGAGCAGAGCTGTGGCCCTGACAGCAAAGTCCCATCATGGCACAGGAGAGCCCCAGGAGCCAGGAAGCCCAGAGAGGGAAGCACTAAGGTGCCATTAGCCTGGCACATTTCCACAAGGCCCCTTGGTTCCAGCTCACCTATGCAGAAAAACAGTTCAATGCATGAAGAGAGTGCTCAGCAGACATTGGGAGCCTCCTTTAAAAGCCCTGGGTTGATTTGTAGTTCAGCAGGTTCATAAGAATGATTGTTCAAAGCAGAAGGAAAGGTTAACGTGCAAATGCTTCACCCCTGAAAACTTGGGTACAGCTCCTGATTATGTCACAAGTAAAAAATTAGATTTTTTCCAATATGGAGAAATATTAGTAAGACCTTTAATGAGTCCATAAAAACATTAGGATAGCTTTAGTCACTTTCTTTTAGTAACTATTAGGCTTGTACATTTTCTTAATGGAAGTACAGAGCAAGAAAAGTGCTTCCTTATGAAGAAAAATGAGGAAATGGCTGCTAAAGTGGAATACTCAAGGATGCAAAGATGTGGCTGGCTCCTCCATCCATGTAAAGAAGTGTGAAGGAGAGTCAGGGAGACTGAACTGCCAGGTGAAGGAGACTTGAAGAGGGAGGGCACACCTGAGACATGTACATGACACCTTGGGGGGATTACTGGGTGTTTCTGCATTACAATTTTTCCTTTGAAAAGTGACAAACTTAACTAATGTAAGGAAACTCCATTTTTGTAGGATTTTCTCTTGCCTGTGAATGCTTATTACCTTTTCTAGATCTATTTCTATCTGATTACATTAATGTTAGTAATGCAGATTCTGTCTTCAGAATCAATTAAGAGACAAAGGTAACAATCTTAATGCTAAAATGAAAGGAGTTTTTTTTAATGTTACAGCCTTCTTTGGAAAGAGTACTTTAAGTCCAGAAATATCACAGTAAAGGAGACCCTTTAAACTGATTTCTGCAGTTTTCCTGCTCCCTTTTAAATTCTTTTAAAAGTACATTCAACAATGCTGACTAATAAGTGAGGATGCAGTTCCTGACACAACACTCATCTACACAGCTGTTGATTCTTATTTGCCTGCCCCCCTCTCCTCCTGCTGTCCCTGCTGTCTGCAGACGTGTTCAGCAGAAAGGCTGCATGAAGCCTGTCTGAGCCTTATCCCCTCTCCTGAAGCAGCCCTTACCACTCATCCCCGTGCAGAGCAGGCAAAGGCTGGCTGCCACGGGAGCCAAGGGCACAGCACCGCTCTCCTGGGACAATTTGGGTGCCAGCAGGGAGTGCCCAGGCTGTCCAGGTGCCCTGGATATCCATCTGGGAGGACAGCAGAAGAAGCAACATGCCCTAGGGGCAAACCATGGGTCCCACTAGCAGTTCAGCAAGACAGGAGGAGGAGATGTCATCAGTGCCTTAGGAAGGATGCTGAGAGTGTTTCACAGCACTCTGGAGACACACTGACATTTCCAGGTCTGCTATTGACTGCCACCTGAGCTGTTTCCACAGGGTACCATGTGCTTTTCTGAGCATTGCTGTTGGGTCTGGGCTATATATCCATAGCAGAGGTGCCTGCCACTTTCCAGGGCACCTTCCCAGCCCAAAGCCTCCCTCAGTGGCCCAGTCAAACACGGGGAGCTGCACAGTGCCCAGGAAGCATAGCACATCCCATGACAGCCATGGCAGGGCCATGTGCTCCATGGCTAGGGTTGGAGGGCTGTTCATGGGAGACAAGAAGGGATCAGTGACTCTCAGGAAAGTAAGAAAAAAGCAAAAGCAGAATGAGTCATGTCCACCCAGGCAGGTCCTTGCTGCTGCTCCCCACCACAGCTGTCCCAGTTCTCTGAGCACCCCAGTTCAGCTGCCCCCAGCCACAGGTCCCAATGCCCCAGTGGGGCCTGCCAGGGCTCCAGGGATGCACTGCATGGCAAAAGTGACCATGCTCAAGGCAAAAAAAAGGGCAGACAAGGTGACACAGCTGTCCTGAACACACAGGCACTTTCTGGGCTCAGTCACACCAAGCGAGGGTACATGTACTGCTGTGTTCTGTGGTGTCAGGCACTGTCCATGGCAGTGCCAGCCCCTGGATGCAGGAGCCAGCAGCATCCAGAAGCAGCAAAGAGCACCTGACATACCCACAGAGCTCTTGACTCATGTGCACATCTCCTAGAGAAAGCTGCAGCTTCACTGGCAAGGCTGACCAGCCTCTCCCTCCAGAGTGTTCACTGTTTCCATTACAGGAGTTATTTAAGTAACAGGAGTGCTAGCACAGACATTCAGCCCTGCACAGCACCCCAGCTGAGACTGAAGTGCTATGTGTGGCCCAGGATACTATGGAAGCCACATTTCTATATCAAATCTCATTTTCTACACGTATCCAGGAATCAGAGATATGACATCCCTGCATGTATTTATAGTGCCCTCCCTTCCTTACACTCAGCCCCTGGGAATCAGCAGTGTGGGCTGCCTGAAGAGCAGGGTACAACAGTTCACTGCTGCTTTTGCCTGTGGGTCACTCTTCCAGAGCTGACCATGTCCCATCCAACCCAGCAGAAGTGAGTGGGAGGGGGTCCAGCAAGATCTGTGAGCAAACACCCAGCCCTGCCAACAATTTCCACGGGCCCTGACTTCACAGAGAGGGCAGAGCCTTGCACTGGGCACAGCCAGAGGTGCTCAGTTCAGGTGTGCCACTCGCTATACACCAAAGCCACCCTTTGCTTTTCCCTCACATTTGCTGTGCAGAGGTCACGTTAGTTTGTAAGACTCTGCCATGTTCAAGACCTCAGCCATCTCAGCCTGCCTCCCCCTGCAGCATCCTCTGCCCTCTCAAGACAGCCCAGAACCTGTGCCAGGGCTGCTGGGCAGTGAGGCACTCGGGCCTTGCAAAGTGCAGCACCTGCAGGTCTATTAAACTTTGGCCCTGGGTCCATGCGGAGAGGTGGGATAAGCTCAGCACGCTGCAAACAATTACAGGGAGGTGGAGGAGAGACAAGCACTCTCGGCTCTGTAGCAGTCAGCAAGCAGATGGCTCTCTCAGCTTGCTTCGAAACAGAGCTCCAAGGCATGAAGGGAGGCCAAATCCCATCCACTTTCTTGAGGGCTGGGCTCTGAAAACCTGTGCTTTATGCACTTCTGTAGAATAAATCTTGTACTTGCTCACTTTCCCACCTCCAAACCCTGAGCAGAGCCGAGGTGGGTCCCTGCAGCCCCCTGGTACCCAGAGCCCAACTAACACATCCCATCTGCAGCAGTGAATCAGCAAAATCCATCAGTATTTCCCAGCAGGATTCTGGCTCCTGCTCGCAGAGTGAGTCGACAGCCGAACCTGTTATTCCCCACTGCAGTAATAATAAGCTTGCGTTTTCACAATGCTTTTCAGTGGAGAGTTTCCCAAAGCATTTCACAAACAGCATGAAGCATAGAGAAAGGGATTGTTCCTGCCAAAACCTGAAGCACAGCCATTCTGTTCTGGAAAACAGCAACTGCTAAATAATGGAGAGAAACAACACAGAGCTTTTTAGGAAGCAAAAACAAATGGCTGGAGGAGTGTAGAAAGACATCCTGGAAACTTAGCTACTATTAATTTTAAAAAAAAATAAACCTGCTGTCTTGGCTTTAATTTTCATTTCAAAAGGCTTCCTTTTGTTATTTGTGTGCCAATCATAACCAGGCTCCTGTTTCTTTGGAAGACAATCAGTGATCCGATTTCTGCCTTTATTGAAAATAATCCCAATGTTGAAGAACATTTAGGTCACTTAGATGTCCTCCAGTCAGCAGAACAGGCAGGGTCTGACAGAGGTACAGAAGGGGGTTGCTGGGGTAATTTCAAAAGCCACAGTAATTATCTCTGAGTGCTCACACATAACAGGGAAATCTCAAAGGCACAGCAGGGATTGTGTCCAGGTTAAGGTCTCTGATGGTAGGTCTCCACATCAGAGTGGGTGCCTAAATTTCCATTAGTGAAGATCCAGTGAGTGGGGGTGGGGAGCAATGTGCCTCATTGTAAGGGAGACAGCATGGGCAGCTCAGATGAATTCCTCTCCAGATTTTGCACTAGAGTTTAAACTTGGATACCTTGGGTCAGTTTGGATCACCTGGGATGTCCAGAGTGTTCACATGAGGCTGGCATAGGAGACATGGCCAAGGGTGCCTTTTTGGAGTGCAGCTGGAGGCGAGGTGCAGACCTCCTGCATCTCAGGGGACGTGGGACAGCCCTGTTTACCCAACTCCCTGGATCTCTCCCACCTGCAACGGGAGTGCAGGAGCCTCATGCCCACCTGCAGTTCCCTGCCTTTGGCTCAAACTGCCTCTGGCCCTCAGAGCTGCTACAGCCACAAACAGAAGGAGCTCAGAGCACTGTACATGGAAGGCCCTGTCAGCAGGAAAGGGCAAGGAATATCCAAGCTTCAAATGCTCATATGTGCTTGACGGCTTAAGCTCCACGTAGGTAATCACAATGGTCTGACACACGCTTGGTGCCTCCACAACAGGGGCACTGTGAGACAGTGCAGCAGAAATGGCTGAAAATACTGCTGGGTTTGCAAGCAGTGCCTTCAAAGCCAGTAGAAAGCATTCAATCAGCCTATCATTATACATTTTCCAGTGAATTTAATTTCAATAATGTCTCACTGCACCTTGTAGGGATTGTTGATTTTTAATTTTTTTTAGGAAGAAGTGTTGCACCTGTATCTGTAACACTCCAGGAAGAGCCATGTGAGAACACATATTGAATGCATTTTTGCATTTCCTAGAGATTATCAGATTATGGTTATCAAATCATGGGTTATGATTTAATTAATTTTCATTTTCTGACCTGTAGAGTTCTCTAACCTGAGAAACCTACTCTTTCAAAGACTCAACAAAAATAAATTGTGGAAACATGGTATCCTCTGTAAGCCTTTCTATAAGTCCTTCTGAAAGAAATCCCTTGCTCATTCTCTGTGCTACAAAAAGCATAAATTTTATCATTCAAGAAAAACCCAGCATTATTTTTCTGAAATAAAATTCCATGTTCCACTCAGAGGTAGGAGCTCTATCCTGAAATGCAGAAGGGGATTTCCAGACTTTTGTGTACATTTTTCTTATTTCAACAAGACCTCGCCCTTAATGCTGCACTAGATAAAGTACCCAGGAAAAGCTGTTTAATTACTGACAAAATGTCAAAGTACGCTTTTGCAAAACAAAGAGATTTACAATGAAATATGTTCTACCTTTTATTTAAAATTCTTTATTAACATGTTCAAATATTTAAACAAATCCCAGGGAAGAAGGAGAATAGAGATTAGATGCCAAATTAATTGATTGGCTTAAAACAAAGACTACACTGAAAAAAATCCTCATCACATGCTGCTTTGTATGTCTGCTTAACTTGTGTAAATAATTGCAGATGCAACTAATTGGCCTAAAACACTACCAACCAATAGCAACAGAGGAAGAGCAGGATTCCTCAGAGATACTGGTTTGAGATGACATCTCTTTTGCAAACTGCCTGTTTTTCATTTTGTAGACTCATACAAAGGTAGGCTTAGCTTAAATCTCAGGAGGTCAGCTAATTTTAATCCATCCTCCTGTCCTCAGGCTGGAGTGAATATCCATTACTGAGAGATAGGTGTCTCATGTAGCCCTAAACCACTCCCCAGTCAGTCTCAGTAGCCCTTGCCAATTCTTAACAATCATTACATTTAACCTAAATCTCTCATGTTGCAACTTAAGCTGATAATTTCTTGCCTTTGGTCATGATGAAGAAATGAGCAACATCCTACTTACAGCAAGTTTATACACATCTTAAAACATTCAAGGTTCCTGTCTTTTCTTCAGTATTCATTTTCAGGAATCAAATTACTCAGTCCTTCCCTCCCTCCCTTTCATCCATCCATCTATCCACCCATGCTGAATTTCCCAGATGTCTCACAACTTTCTTTTTTGCTCTTTGTCTCCTCTGTAATGTATCTATCCTTCTTTACCTGAATCTCCCAGGCCTGGAAACAGCTGAGGTCTTGCCACAGTCAGGTAGAAAGCTATAATGGTCTCTTCTGTCTTGTGTTAACAAGACACAGGACAGGGATTGTTGCAGCTAAGGAGCACCACTTGCTAATGCTTAGATCACTTATCAATAATTCAATTTGTTTTCATTTGATATAGAAGCTGCAGGTTTCTCCTTCAGGTGTGATATTTTTCATTGTCTTTGTTCAGAGCTATCTATTGATTTAAAGTAAGTTTGTTAACCAGATATGTATCTCCTTTTCAAGGGCACCATTCAGCTCATGACTCCCTAGTATTCTTGTGAGTGTAGCATGTAGAAATACAGAAAAAACTGTAAATTTGACATCTACTACAGCTATTGCTCATTTGCTTTGCCAGCCACCGTGCCACCCACCATCAGGTGGCTTTCATGTGGTTAATTTTGAAGAGAGGTAGGATGGCTTGCCTTTAATCCCCTACTTTTCCTCTATTCTTGCATCATGAAGTGCTCCAAAGGAAAACTATGTGTGTTGGCTTTAGGGGCACTCACGAACCACGATGAAGAGCTGGGTTGGTTAGGCCCTTGCTCTTAATCACCAAGGCTAAGGATCTGAATGCTGTTTTCCTACACCCAAGACAGACACTGCCACGTTGAGGCTCTTGGCTGTTTTGGAGGAGAGACTGACTGGTGTTTTCCTTCAGAGACCGTCCACCATGCACTCCTAACTCCATGGTGACAGAAAGGTCAGGACTGGGCAAGGCACAGGGAGGTCAGACATCTTCCCTGTGTGCAGCTGCAAGGAACATGCACCTCCTTCTTTTCTCTTTCTGTTCAGTGCATGGCTGGCTGCCCACCCTGCATCTCTAGTGTTTCCCTTATAGATCCTTTGTTCACCATGCACCTTGCAGGAACAGTCTGGTTCCTGCTTTGTGGCTGAAGGTGCCAACTGCTTAGGATGCCTGAGGTACTTTATAATACTACAGGACTCTGCATTACACAAACACCCATTTGAAAATCTTGTGAGGCCCCCTTCAAGTCCCTTGAAGAAATTAATTCTGGAAATAAAAGAGTGTCAAAAACTTAATCCAGAAGCATGGGAATGCAATGGTGCTTTGAATACAATGATGCAAAGAATCACACAAGCACATCTGGGAAAAGCAAAGTCCTCAGTGAGATTAATACCTGTGCATTGTGTACCTACTGTAATTTCTAATGGTTTACAGTGTTTTGACTCAGGTGAATTTTTGCAAAAGATAGGGCTTTTAAAAGTGATTCCTGAGGAGAGTCTGCTGGGTTATCTTTGCCTCTTTCTGCTGAGTTTTGAAGCCTTGGACCTTATAAGAATATCAAAATTCGGGTGTATGTGTATCTGAGATGGCAGCTATAAGGAATATCAGGAAGCAGTTTTATATCTTTTGGGAGGGGTGGAAATGGCAAAGCAAGTCTTTAGCTCAAGTGTCTAAGGAAAAGTAATTCCTTTATCACCTTTTCAAGGTCAGTGTAATCCCCAGAGTTTTCAGTTTGACCCATTACATTTCAAATTAAGTTTTCTTTGGTTTGGATTTTAAAATCTACTCTCTGAGGAAGAAAACATACACCAAGTACTCGAAACCAGAGGCAAGCACTGAAGTATAGCTTTGTATTGCAGTCGTATAGGACTCAAATCTGTCTTCTATTAAGTCAAGCAAGAATTGAATCCTGATCATACAAAATAAAGGACAGTGAATTGTGGGCTTTTCAGTGTTGTCAAGCAGCTTGGCTTTAGGAGGCTCGAGGGCAGTGTTTGCTTGCACTGTGGTGGTGAGGCATTAAATGGAAGAGCTGTGGGCTTGCTGCTCTAGCAGGGCAGAGAATTAGCCTATCCAGCCCATTAGATAGGAGATGTATATTTCAAATGGACTTTCCCATCACCTGCCTTCTTCCCCTCCCCTGAAGTAGACAGCCATTTAAGCATAAAAAATAATGTAAGGGAGAGAGAAACATTATGATTTAACCCCTGGAGGCACTTACCTTCCCATATGGTAGTCTTGGCAGTCATTTAGACTAAATACCCACTAAAAACAGGCAATGTGAATCCTACTCTTTGTGCTCTCTTTTGCATTTCCAGTTAAAAACCTGATGGGATTCCACAGCCTGCTAAATTTTAATGGATCCTTTCCACTGACTCCATAGACTCAAGACAGACCAACCCATCCCACTCAGATGGCACACAGCACCTTGGGCTGGAGCCACCAGACAGCTGCTCTTTGTAGAATGGCCAGTGGGGTTTAGGATCAGACCTCTTGTGTGCTGGAGGTTTTGCCTCTCCAGAGAGCCTGCAGAAGCAAAGACACGATGGAGTGTGTAGTGCCTGGGATATGGGAGCCCAAAGTTCAGGGCCTTCAGGACTTCCCTTGATTCAAACAAAGGATTCATCTATGCTGTGCTGTGGAGAGCCCCTGCCCAACAGCATCTACCTCACTGCCAGAAAGGGCAAGTTTCACAGCTGTGTCAATAGAAAGCTGCACCCAAACTGCTGGCCCTGCTGGGCAGCAGGCCTTGCCAAGGTAGGCACATCAAACGAGCTTGTGTTCGAGGGAAAGGTGTGCCCACGGCGGCGCTTCAGACTGACATGGTCTAACTTATCCTCATCAAATTGTCTAAAAGGCAGCAAGAAGCCCCACTCTTATCTAAACATTAGTGATTATCAGCTGAGATGCCATAGGGACAGGAGGACCCCAGCTGGTGGCCCAGAAGAGCACAGGTCACCCACAGATGTGTTGCCACATCTGCCGGTTTCATGTGGATGAAACTTCTTTAGGCACCCATGGTTAGGCAACTGCACCAAGCCCTGATTGACTGCAAATGGTAACTTAACTATCCAGCTCACTTTGACCTGTGCGACAATTTCAAACAAATCACACCCAATGTCTCCATGGGTACTCTGGATTAGCCCCTTTAGACTGGCTTTGATACATCCGGTAGCTCAGTCCATCATATCAGACAGAAATTATCCCAGTCTCCCAAGCCATTGCCCTGAACAGGCCTTTGGCTGTTCTGGAGCCCCTCCACAGTTTGGGCAGAAATTCCACCTCAGAAGGGCAGGTTTCACCTCTAGAGCTTCTGTTTCAACAAAGCAAAATGTTGGAAAACTACCATCTGGATTTCCCTGAAGATCTTTGAGAATGGCACTGATTGTTTAGACATCACTGCCCATGTTGGGATTGCTGTAAGGACCAGACCTGCATTCCTCAACTGCTCCCTTCCCTATGTTGTTTCAGAAGGACACAGGATCTAGTTACAGGCCTGGATTTAGTCTTTTCAGCAGCCCCTTAGCATCTCCTGTGGGGTGGGGTAGGGTAGGGTAGGGTAGGGTAGGATAGGGTAGGGTAGGGTAGGATAGGGTAGGGTAGGGTGAGAAAGCAGAGACACTGGCTGCCCCAGTGGACAGGGGCCTCCTGGAGAAGTGGGAGGGGGGATTGAGCAGAGCACACAGCCAAGGGACATGTTTGAACAAGAGATGCTCAGAAGGAGTGATGCTCATACTGGCATCCTTACTAAAACACCCCAGCAGTTTGCATTGTCCTTTGGCTGGAGCCTGAGTGTTAACGTTGCTGTCTGCTAATGAACTGTATCTTTTTTAATCTTGCAGATGCCCAGATATGTAAAGCTGCTCCTTGAACTGCTCCCAGATGAATAGGTTGGTAAGTGGTTACTACTTCCTTAGCACTTTACATTCCTTGGAAACCAATTATTTTTATTTCAGAAGCTGTGAATCCTAGAAAGCCTGTCCCTAGCTCAGAAATGTAGCTGAAAGCATAAGTACTCTAAATTAGGAGCATGATCTAATTGATTAGTTTTACAAAAATATGAGTTCCAAATTGAAGCAAGGTTTCATTGCCTTGACTGCTTTAAAGCATGAGTGTTTCCTTTTTAACATTTCTTCTCAATAAATATTCTTTTTAATGAATTCCACTGATGTCTTGTGCATTGCTGAAATTTTATCAGAATTTTTGCTTTTCTCCTTGAGTGGCTTACATGGGTGTTCAAGATACTTGATCATCAAGAAGGGTGATTTGGAAGGTCTGATCTAATGGACTGGGCACAAGCCTGGGACAGTGAGGACCCAGGTGCTAATCTCCATTCTGTGACCTTGGGCAAATCATTTCATCTTCCTTCATTTCTCTCCTACCTTTTATCTTTCTTTAACACTCTTAATTAAGCCAGAGTGCTACAGATAGTACTGATAATAACCAATTCTTCCCTTTCATGAATTAGACATGCTCCTCTTAAAATGCCATAGAGGTTGGACTGTGGTGAATGTGTGCAATTACTTTTAGTGAAGACAGTGGCTGTTGCACACAACCTTCCTGGATTCACATGAGCATCTGGATTAATTATATCCTGTCTTCAGTAATCCTCTGGAGAATGAAAATAATGAAGGGTAAATACCTTTTATTAATACAATTATGGAGTGTAATATGAAAAAAGCCGAATGCATCATATATTTCACTAACTACTTAATGGAGGACACAACTAGAACAAACACCCTGTCCTGGGACATACTCCATGCTGGGTTTCAGCTGATGGGCCTTCTGGCAGGGAGGCAGAGCTGCCAAGCTGCCCATGCCACCACTAGGAGACACCACCTGGTAGTAGTCAATGGCCCTGTGATACTGGGAATGTGCTCTGGAGCTCCAGCTGTGTGCCAAGAGAGGTTGTCCCTGTCCTGCTCTGGTGCTGCAGGTGATGGAGGACTGGGGTCCATGAAGTTTCCACGAGCAGCCACAGCAGGCTGCGTATTTTGGAGGAAAGGAGGCAGCTGCCAAGCTGCTGAGCCACTATTCAGTGGCCAAGTGTCTCTGAAAGTCACTCAGCCATGATTAGGAAAGAAAAACTTTCAGCAGAAAATAATATCCTAGTTAAGCACTCTTAGTGCCTTAAGTAAACAGTGACATCTTTGTATTGAAGAAAAAAAATCAGTAGGAGAAATCTAACCTGTAAAAGCCATCTGGTTGCACACAGTGGAAAATGGATCGTGACAATCTGAGTGTGAGAGGACGTGATGAAAGGTATATCTGCATCCAAACAGATAAAGTAGATGAAATGTAAAAAATCCAGAGCCCTCCTAATGCAGCACCAGTGTGTTTAGGTGAAGATCACAGCAGAGGGGCACTCAAGCCCTCTGAGCCCCCAGCAATGTTAATGCAGCCTCCTCACAGAGCCACACATGAATGGTCAGGGTGGTCTCTCCCTACTGTCAGCTCTCACACAGACAGCACACAATGCATGGATATTACTTGAGAATAGCTGAGGAGCACTATAAGGAGCTGCTTATGTAGGGCATTATAATGCAGGAAAGAATGGGCAAAGCAAGGCCGTGTCTGTTAAAGGCTCAGGAGCAGAGGGGCAGTGCTGCCCCCTGTCCCGAGTCGGCGCTGCCCTGCTTTATTCATGGAATACGATTCGCTGCACACACTTTGCTAGCAATGTTTGGCTCACAGTATTTTAAGGAATGGCTAGAATTTCAGCCTCAAATGAATCCTTAGGACATAATAAGTTTTTCAGATTACAAAATCGGCTCTGTCTACTTCTCATCCTTCTGGTAGAAAGAGAAAAATTAATGTATTTTGCAAATTGGTAGGGAGAGTCTTTTCTCCCTCTCCGCTCATTTATTGCTAAAGCTTAAAGCCCTGCAAGGTGAAAAATGCACACTTTGTATCTAAAGAGGCAACTGATGAAGAAAGTTAGGCTAGACAAACTCAGAGGTACTGTGAAACCTCAGCTGTCCCTTGATCCTGTGAAGAAGTGCACAGTCTTGCTGTCAAATAGGCCCAACAGCTTTGTTATCCAAACACTGCTATTCCTGCGTCAGCAAAGCACATCAGAAACCTAGTCCAGACATTTTTGAGGAAAATGTGGTGTATCTCTACCACAGAACCTGTTGTGCTGTCTTTATTTTTTGGCTTCCTATTAGCTGAGCAGGAATTAAGGGAAAAGGAGTTAGCTTCAAAACAGATTGTTCTTAAATTCTTTATAAGGAAATCAAACAGACCTTCAAAGTTATGCAGACATGTCAAGCTCCAGCCACTGCAATGCATGCAAATTTTTTATACCCTGAGTACTGCATGTAGCAATGGGACTTCAGCCTTTTATTTTTTAAGAAGCACATGTTCACCCATCTCTGCATTGTTATAAACCCTCCATGTCCATGTAATTTTTATTTTCCGCTCAATTAAGTAAAACGTATTCCCTGGCAAAATATTCAGAGTGTTTGGCCTGATAACTCCTTCCAGAGGCAATCACAGCCTCCTGAGATGGGGAGGAGGGGTGTGTGTGCACAGCTTCACCTCCCTCTGCAGCAGACAGGGCTGCCTGGTGCTGCTCCCCAACCGTCTGCTTCCCAGCCCACGTCTGGGCATCCAGCCCCTTCCAGTTGTCCCTCCTGGTCTCTGTAGATGTTCAACATGAAATTTCCAGGTATCTCACTCTCTAAATGCCTGAGGTCAACATGACCCTCAGGGGCAAGTCCCTTCCCTGCTGGGAAGGTAATGCATGTTCACACACTATCATTTTCTTCCTTTGCCTGTGCTGCTATCCTCATCAAACATATGAGCATGCACACACACACACATGTGAAGCTTTTAAAAGCAAAGTCAAGAATGAGCTCTGCATTTGTGTTGAAGACCATAAAAGACCCCTGGCTTAAAAAATTATCAAAATTATTATGAAACTAAACTGCATATGCATTAAGGAGCAATTAACATATCCAAATAGTCCTAATTCTTAACCTGCTGAGAGGCTAACCATCTCTGATTTTGTGTGCAGACTGCTGAAAATACACGGCACAAAACTCTAGGTCTGTTTTTGTTTACATGTATACATGAATGTATATGTCTAGTCTCCAGTGCTAAATGTAGTGTTTTGTAGTCATGCCAATCTTTGTATTTTTCATGTAAGTACTATAATTTTATGATCTGGACCCATGAAATCTGCACATAGGAGACCAGAGCTGGCGATAAGGTCTAATGGCACTGGATGATTCCCAGGAATAGGCCAGGTGCTTGGCAGACTGGAGCAGCAGATGAGGAGGAGGAGAAGGTAGTACCTGCCTCCTGGGGGATGGGTGTGAGGCTTTAAGCCACTGTCTGGCCTCATGAACAAATGCCACGAGTCCATGCTTCCTCAAAATGTTTCTGAATTCTCCAACAACCTCCACCTTTTCAATCAGAGCAACCAGAGCACGGCAAACTGCACAAACAGCTTCAATGAGGCTGTGTCTGAAAAGCTTTTCAGAGTCAAGGCAGCAGTGGCAGAGAGAACAGATCCAAAATGACAGAGGAGATAAAGAGAAGGAATCTGAAGGGTGAGGATGAGGTAACAGCATATCAGAGACTGAGGTTCAAACACTTGTCCTTCATATGAATGAGGTGACAGGTCTGCAGTCATCTGCCCCTGTGCCTGAGGCCAAATTCACCTCCTGCTTTAATTGTTAACCCCCACAAAGACATTTTGGCCATGTCCTGTGGTGACAAAGCCCTGCTGCACTGGTGCTATAGTGTGTAAGAGAGCTGTGCCCAGAGGTCCAAGTCCTTGGACCCCCATGTTGTAAAGGCCTTCTACCACTATGCAGGAGGTCTAACACACCTCACTGCCTATGCAGCCTCACATGGCTGATGTGAAAGCACACAGAAAGACTTTATACCCAAGGCACCAGAGGGATGGACTCATCCTGTGTCCAAGGGAAGCCTGGTCTGTACCTGGGAGCCTCCACTGCTTGTAAAAAAGCCCTGTGCAGGTACAGCTGCTGCCACCAGAGATGGGCTCTGGATTCTCTGATGACCATTTCTTATCCAGTTTTGCCTTACTGAAGAAAGACCAAATCCTTCCTCTCCTCTTTCCTAGCTCAGCATCAACTGAGCTGTGCTCACTCCACCTCCAAACCTTGGCCTCATACGCCATTTAAGATGCCATGTGCTCACACTCTCTGTTTCCAGGCCTCCTTCTATGACTCCAGACTCACAAATGTTTTGTCTGACAAAAAAATGAAAATGCATTTCTGACATCACCCTGTGAGCAGGGCTGGGGCATCAGAGGGGCCCTGACGTGAGGCTTGTCCATAACTTGATGCTCCTGGGAGGCTGCCATCACCCTTTCAGGTGCAGGGGATCAGTGCTCTGAGTGGCACATGCCATCTCATGGCAGAATTCACAGTCCACAGTGGACAAATGGAGCCAGCCTTGTTCATGCTGCACTAGCTTGCATCTGTGCCTCTCTGCAGCACCACTGAAGGACTCTCCCACAGCTGCTCCAACAGCTTCACACCACAGGGTGATCATCACAAAGTACAGCACCCTTCACAACTCTTACAGAAGCATCACCTCGCACCAGGCCCCTCTCTCAGCAGGGAAGCTGAGAGATACTGACAAATTGTGTTGGATGTGTGTGTCACAGCCCTTGCTGAATGTACTGAGGCCATTTCCCTTCCAACCACCTTTTCTGTGGTTACTTTCTGTGGCATCCTGGACAGGATTTAAAGAGCTGCAAGTGGGTGCAAGCCCTGCTACAAATTGACAGGAGCAAAATTTCTGAGTCCCAATCCACTTGTACATCAGGGTTAGGCACTTCTGTTGAAATAGGGTTACATAGGATATGATCGAGAGGAGTCACAGGCTCTTGGTGGATTTCACTGCGGTGCTCAGCCTCTGCTGTAATCACCTTCCACGCAGCCCCTGACAGGTTCTCTCTGGCAGATAAGACCCTTACTTGGCCTCATGGTGAATAAGAGTCTACTGTGACTGTCAGTAATACCATTACCATTGAAAAATTTGGTAAGTGCCACCTTGAGGGAAGTGCAACAGAATGTCAGTGAGTGTTTTTCATACTCAGATCTCTTCTGTTTCTCAAAAACGACATATAATGCTCAAGCAACAGGGCCTAAAATATGCCACAGTCAGAACATGTGTGTTGAACTCTGATATTTTGGAGTCACTGGGAAGTAGTGAATAACACCAGAGTAGTAACGTAGATGATTAAACTAACACCCACACCATCAAAATAACTGTAGATTCTAGGCTGATGCTGTTGCAGCCACACAAAGCCAGTGAAATGCCATCAGTCCTCAGCAAAATATGAAAGGCACTCACTCTTCTGCTATGTCCAGTGCTTTGCCATATACCTGACATGAATTTTCCATATCCAAACTAGTAAGGTAAAATCCTTCAAAGGATTTGCTTCAAAGACACTTCAAAGACACTCTTGTGACTTCCATTTAATCAATTTGTCAACAAGCTGTCCCCTGCCAAGCCACTCATAGACATGGCAGTGCTTTCAGGATGTGTCTGGTGAGAAAGGAATAGCCTCTGTCAGTAGGAACAAAGAAATATGTTGAACCTCTTGTTTGTTCCTCTGACTTCACAGAATCACAGAATATTCTGAGTTGGAAAGGACCCACAAGGATCAAGTCCAACTCTAAAGAGAATGGCCCATATGGGGATCAAACTGATGACTTTGGTGTTATTTGCACCATGCTCTGACCAACTGAGGTAATTTCAGTCCACTCTTCTTCCTACTGCTTTTGCTGAGCAGTCTGGACCACCTGTGGGCAATACTGGCAGTCTCCATGGAGGAAAATAGACAGAAAAATACCCCTAAATATGTGGCCAAATGCAGATGCTGACATCTATCATCGGTAAATCATTTCCATCCAGACCCCAGAGGCCTGAAAACACACAACACATCAAATGTGGAAGCTGCTGTCTTGTTCAGTGAAATTCATGTCTGCTAGAAAAGGAGGCCTCAAACAGCCAGCATAAATTGCAGCAGGCCTGCATCAGTTCACACCAGGGAACAAGACCAAAGCATCTTGGCGTGAATCTTCCCCAAGATACGCTCCATTGCTTTCCACTCACCAACAAGGACTGGGACATAACTGTTTTGTTATCTGTCATTATCTGTTTTCATGTTCTCACAAGCAAATGGGTAATATTCCCTCAGCAGGTAGCACTCTGTAAGGCTGGCCCTGGGAATGGATGAATGCATTCATTGCAGGGACCTTTGCATTGAACCTGAGCCCAGCAGATCTCTATGGCACTGGGCTGCAAAGGCAGGCAAACAAACAGCAAAGAAGGCAGTGAAGTTATGCCAAACATACACTGTGCAGTTGATTTCCAGATCTGCTTCACTACCTGTATCACCAAAGAAAAAAAGGAGGAGAAAAACTTAAAATATGATGCATGATAAAAGTATTTCTCAGTGGGATGTTTTTAAAAGTTTTCTGTTAGGCATCATCTGTTGTTTATGCCTTGAAAAATGTTTCATTTTCAGAATTTATATCACAAATAATAAACAAATTTTCTTTCTTTCAGAAATATCTATGTAGGTCTTCAAAGAGTTTGCTATCAGTTTGATCAAAGAATACTGTATAGATGGTTCTCCCAAACAAGGCTTCAAGAGATAAGAAGATAATAACACTATACCTTGGCCCTTAGTGCTCCCCTTCAGCAGACCCAGCTACTTCCCAGCATAGACTTCTTTTTTTGGTAGCTGGCAAAATTCACTCCAGCAACTTGTGCAGCATTTCCTGCTGTCCCTTTCCCACTTTCTCAAGAAAACTGGGACAGAACAAAATAGCTTTAGAGGCCAGAGTTGATTACCATCCCCAGATGCTTTACATTCAACATGCCATCTGTGTTTTGTTTTCTTGTTAAGAGGGTTTTGTAACATTTTTTATTATCTACTGTAACTAGAAACAACAGCAGGAAATCATGTAGTGCAAAGCAAGTATAGCGAGTGATTTGGCTTCACAATCACTGGCCATCAATCCTCCCCTTGAAACCTCTCCATTGCAAGCCTTTTCCATCCTCACTTGCACATGTACATAGGAGAGAGAGGGTGCAAGGGTGGAGTAAAACCCTGCATTGTGGCGGAAGGGCAGGAGATGGTTAAAAACACTCCCCAAAAATAAGCCATAGCAGGGTTTGATGTAATTTGCAGATGTAATTTGCAAACGGCATGCAAACTAGTAAGCTCATTGCTAATATTTCAGAGGGACACAAACTTTTTTGCATCTTTGGTCAGCCCAAGAGATTATCTGACTTGTCCTGTTCTCTCAGCAATTTGATTAACAGCTTCATTGATTAATAGTGATTAGTTTAACCAACAGGCTTAACCTCAGAATTAATGTGTGGTCAGTAATTAAAGTGACTTGTAAAAAGAATTCATCCTGATTGCTGTCTTGCAGCCCATTTTCCATTAAATCTTTCTTTTAATTTGTAACCTTTTGCTTTCTGCAAAAACTCACCATCTCACATTAACTCCAGTTTCACTGTTTGGACTCCTCTGTATACATTAAGTGGAGGAAAAAAGGAGGAAGCAACATGGATTATGATATCCTAGTGTAGGGTTATTGTAAAATTGCACTTGCTGCATGCCAGGGAATAGGAAATTTCATTTTCAAGGGCTCCCTGGGGGGGTGGAGATAAACTACAAAAGTCACAACTTGTCATAATTAAACACTCATGCCCATTACACACAAAGGAAATTATGCACATTTATCTAGGTCATTGAAACATTCATATGGCAATACTATACAGGAACATCCATTAATATCCTGTAAGAATTTAGTGGAAGTGTTCTCCCAGCAGCAATGCAGGGCTGTCTCTGATGAAGGTGCTGTAATAGCATGGAGGAGACGGGGGAAGGGATGGGAATGGTTTCCAGGAGGAATGCAAAAATACTTAGATGGGTATACCCACCATTCATTCTCTGCCAAGTAAAGCATAAATATGTTAATTGGATAAGCTTTTACGTATCATTATTCTATGTGGTTATCAAGCAACAGCAATGGAAGTGGTTTTAAAAGTGATAAACAGCAAGTGTTGTGGTGTTTGGAAGTGGGCTTAGTTCATCTAGTGAAATTTGGAGTTATGGAAGTTGGTAGCTCTGAAAATATCTCCCACCTCTTCTCTCTGATTTGTATTTATTTTAAATATCTACTTTCTGTGGGAATGTGTGTGTAGGTTAACAAATAAGAAAATATTTTTCTACAGATACTGCTGTAGTCATCCATATTCCCTTTATTTGTGTCATATCCTCAATGGTAAACTGTAGTAATTTTGCCTGCCCTCAGGCACTTTCCAAAAGTCAAAAATATGGTTTTCCCCATTAAAAACCCAGCAAGGATTGTTAGAAACAGCCCTGATGAGTTTGGCACTAGCATCTCCTGGGAAATTAATGGCCAGGTGTCACTAATGGCTCTCAGCTTTGCGTCAACACTCCAAGTTACTCTTAATCCCCAGGACAGGCTCTGCTCTTTATTGCTTAATTAGAACACAAACAGTTCTATGAAAACAACACTGATGGTCTGACTCTCACAAAAGAAGATAAAATGCAGGAGTTAAGGGTTAAAAAAAAAATCCCAGAACTAACATGCAGCCAGCCATCTGTGTAAGTGGGTTTTGTTTTATGGCAAACACTGTTAATAGGAATGGCTGAAAATTTATTTTTTTCAGAATCTGATCTTTTGCAGCTAAAAGACCTGCATTCATTTGCTTTTATTCCTAGATTATGGTTTATGCTGTTTGGACCACAGCCAACTATGTGACAACCCTCGTGTGGGAAAGTGGCATGAATTTTAAGAATGAATGAGTAGTCTTCCAAGTGTTTGTGCCAGAAGCACCTCATTCACTAGTGGTGTTTGTTTTTTACTTATATAAGATGTTTTATTCATCCAATCAAAGAAAAAAGTCTTACCATATGACCCCTGAAATTTGTGTGTCTCAAAGAGTCATCAGGTAGAATAACCCACAATTTTGATATTCCATCAAAAGTTGTGTAAAACTCTCACTCAATAAACATGTTCACAGGAAATCCATAGTAAGTCATGAACCATTCTTTTAATTCAAAAGTAGGGGAGTTTGTGATAACATCTGAGGCTATCTCACTTTCTTTCACTTTCAAAATGCTTTTCAAGCTCTGACATGTACAATAGTTTGCTGTTTGAAGAAGTGTTCCATCCCCAGCTCTAGAGGTTGAAAGGTCTGCCTAAAGAAGGGGGGCTCCTGAAAAGCCAAATCAATTTAGCCATGAAAGTTTATTCTTCTAGATTCAAACTTTATTGTTGGAATGATCTAAGGATCATTTTTATGAATATGTATAACCTTTTTTTTTTTTTTTTGTATGGATAAAGCAATCCAAATTAAGCCCAGTGCTCTGTTTAAAATATATGGCTTGCAATGTACGTCTGACTGTAGCAGAAATTTCCAGACCTGAACTAGTAAGACCCATGTCTGGATGTAGATTCAAACACATGATTTTGCTTAAGACACTTTGTTGCAGCTGCCAAAGAAAGAATTCTTATTCTTTAGCTATTTATGAATCTGGATATACACCAGATACAGTCCTACAGTAAAGCAGGAACATGACCTTTAGACTTTTACAGAAAACCAATGTTAAATTGCAATTCAAATAATTGTTTTACAATGCATTAAAAAACCTTTCTCTTCCAAATTAGCAGATAACTCTAGGCTAAGTCTCATTTCCTTCGAGAGGATGTTTGTGAAAATAACCTATTATTTTATAGGTTTTCATTGGTGTCTGTCCCTCAGAAAAATAGGAAAAGCAGTGATGCAGCCATCAGTATTTTGGATGCATTTGGAATATGTGCCATATCTATTAGCAGTGCTATTATCCCTGTCTAGCAGTGCTGCTGTGCTTCTGCTAAGCTGCCTCAGAAGGCTCACACACATACAATGCATCCTGTTTCTTCTTCTAAAAGAAAAAGAAAGCATTTAAACTTACTTCTGCTAATCCCCCTGGCCACACAGTGGGCTCAGTCAGGCTGAGGAGCCAATTTATGACCAGATCCATAGTACCTCCTGCAAGATAGAAATTCAGCTTCATGTTTGGAAAAGGTGAGAGGGGGGAGAAAATGTTGGAAGGTTTTCACAGCTATCCCAGTAACAAAATCGGTATGAGCTTCATACTGGCAATTACAGTGATAACACAGGACATCTACAGACAGAGCAATTTTAGTTACTCTGCTTTTTCTGTCTGTGTGTGTAACACACAAGTTTTAACAGTGCATAAGCACTACAGACTCATGACTTTGTGCATTCAAATTAAGAACTTTTGAGAGATGTGTTGTTTCGTTTCTTTCAGCCAGTTCTAGTTTTAGCCTTTTTTAGCATGAGATATAAATTTTACTTATTGTGAAATACACCACACACTTGCACTATAAATTATTTCCCTAGGGTTTCCCTGGGGTAGAAGGGTTGATTTTAAGCAGATTATCTGTCCAAATGTGGCTGTGTGCATTTGTCGCTTGAGTGTTCAATTAACTGGAAACTCTTAATAGCCATGTAGGACCTGAAACTTGTTCAGCTTAGTCTGTTTGGCCACACTTCATATGCTGGCCAACAATTACTCTTTTGCACACATGGTACTGTGTGAGGGAAATTTCCCCAAGTGAAGGGAAAAAAGTTAGTGCCCTCATTCTACGCATTGTACTGCCAACATTTGCTAAGCATGATGTGTTAGGTGCTGATCTTGAGTACATCTCCAAGGCAAAATGAAGTTATGGACGTAGTGTGTGTCTTGACCTACGTATGCCTCACTCAATCTCCTTAGCCTGGGTAACAGGAGAAGTGAAAGGATGGTGTACAGAAATCAGGACAGCAACCCAAATCCCCTTCCAAGACTCATTAGTGAGGCCTGAAGCCTCTTCACTGCATCTCTGCTGATCTTGTACATTTTTATAAGCACACCTTCATCTTGTTATAGAGATGAGCTCCTAGAAATTGAGAGCTTCTAGGAAATTTGTTTCTCTCCTGAGAGATTAGAAAACGCCACTGCCTTTTTCTGGCCTTTCTTTTAAATCACAGGATGGATGGATGGTATTTCCAGGAGGAAATGTGATGGAAGTATGCCTTCAGGAAGGAAAGCATCAAAACAGGTAACTTGTAAGAGTGCGGTAACCACCAGCAGGAAAGTTGCACCACATTGCAAGGGCCAAGGACAGAAACGCTGTGGAGTGGCACCAAGGCAACTGAGTTGGGATGTACCTGCAGGGTAGAGGCCACAAATGGGTAACATAACTCAGAAATACAACGCATGGGAAAGGGCAGAACTGTGCTCAAAACTGAGAATAAAGAAACTCCAGCTGAGACAAGTCAAAAGAGAGTGGCGAGGGCTGTGGAAAAAAGCCAAGAGGACAAGAGTTCTTCCCAGACTGGGAAGTGCAGTGCTCAAGGCAGCTGGTGCTGGGCCTGGGATGGCCCTGGGATGAGGCAGCAGCACTTCAGCACAGATCTGTGAGTTGCTGAAGCAGTTACTCCTGTGTGTCTGTTTTTCAATAGCATTCCCTGAGAGTTGACGTGCAGTTACAACACGTGCACTTACACACTTTGATACAGCATCGGTTGTTTAAGTTACATCTGCATAAAATGAGTGTTCAAAATGCTGAGCGGCTGTGTAGCTGAGAGTTGAACAGACCTAAACACTTCATGAAATACTAACAAAATAGCTATAAATCTCAAGCTTAAAATGCCCTGCTCAATACACGCAGAATATTTAATCTTACTTTTTCCTCAGGACACACATCATTAACTGCTAATCAACTCAAGCTTCAGAAATCCCTGAGCACTCTTCTCAGTTTTCAAAAATGCAGGCGCAAAACAAAGTACTTTTTATCCCACCCTCAGCAAGGGTAAGGGTCCCAGAGGCGTCCAGGTGCAGGCGACATCACTGCGCCGCACGCCGTACCACGCTGTGCTGGACACACTGTGCCCGTGTTTTATAGGGCTTACACAAAACCCTTCAGGTTGACAAACAAAACCGCTCCGTGGCACGTGGTGCTGCCCTGCAATTAGGCAGTGCCTGGGAAGCTGAGGCCAGCAGAACTTGCCTGCCCCCATCCATGCAGGCAGATGCGGTCCCGGTGGGGCCGGGTGGGAGGGAGGTTGGTGGAGGGCTTGCTTTGCCCAGCGAGGTGAGCGATGGCATCAGGCGCAGAGCAGATCCCTGTCGCTGGAAGTTTTATTTCCCTGCTGGAATCCAACCTGGGAACGGTCACCCTTTGTGTGCAGGGGCTGAGCTCAAGCACACGCTCTGCAGTGCCCTTATTTGTAAGGGAGGGGTTGCTATTTAATTAGCCTGGCGGGATACGCTGTGCATTTCAACAGAATGAGAGAATGCTGCTTTGTTAAAACGCCTGTTTGCAGGTGCTAACAGGAGTAATTGGTGATTCCCCCCAGCATAACGTTTCTGCTGGGGAATTTCTGCCCCGGATCCTAGTGCCTCTCACATCCCTGAATAAATGCAGCCTGGATTCTGCAGGCTTTTGCTCCAGAGCCTTCTCCCCATCTCTGTAAATTGTTGGGAATGTTTATACAGAATGAACACAGAAACCAGGTTGCCTTCATTTGAATTCATATTGTGTGCCAGTGAGCTTGGCAACTTCCTTCCACTTCATCCTCTTTCTGCTGCCTTTTCTTCTAGGCCTTTTCATTCCACAACTATTATTGCAGGGGGCTGCTGATTAAGGTGAAGGCTCAGAAATCAAAATACAGCAGAGTCTACTCCACCAGGTGCAAGGAGCCCTGAACTGTGTTGGAGATAGACACAGGATTAGATGTGCAAGGACAAGCACATGCAGGGACACTTGTGCTGGATTCCTGCCAGGCCCAGAACCAAGCCTGAAGGAATTGCATTTCCACTGACTCCATATTAAAAATGTCTGCCTAATGGGCTCAGATGCCTGGGCAGTATGTGAATCTGTGGTGACACTGGTGAGGCTGCACCTCAAATACTCTGTTTGGTTTTGGTTCCCTTAGTTCAAGAAAGACACTGAAGTGCTGCAGTGTGTCCAGAGAACAAGTCTTACATGGAGCAGCTGAGGGAGCTGGGGTTGTTTGGCCTGGAGAAAAAGAGGCTCAGGGCAGACAATATTCTGTACAACCACCTGAAAGGAGGCTGTGGCAAGGTAGGGGTCGGTCTCTTCTTCGATGTAACAAGTGACAGGGGGAGACGAAACGGCCTCAAGGTGCACATGGGAAAGTATAAGTTAGATATTAGGGAACCCTTCTTCACTGAAAGAGTGGACAGGCACTGGAATAGGCAGTCTATGAAAGTGGGTACCATTCCTGGAAGTGTTCAAAAGACATGTGGATGTGGCATTTGGGAACATGGTTTAATGGTGGACTTGGCAGTGCTGGGTTAATGGTTGGACTCGGTGATCCTAGAGGTCTTTTCCAACCTGATTCTATGATGAATCATAAAGCTGTGCTTCATCACATGGGTGGACAAGCTCAGACCTCCATGATCTCAGACATCTCTCTGCCAGACTAACAGTCAGAGTAGATGTTCCCCCCCACCCTCTGCCCATCCTTCTGCTGGAGGGGTCTCCAATTGCTGGTGTCCCACCTGGTATAGCCTTTCTCCAAATCCACCAGGAGGATGATACTGCACTGCTAAGGGCATCTGCTCTGCCAGCAGTCCCTGGCCTCCAGGCCAAGCACATGTTCTGCCCTCACTGCTCCGGGCTGGGCCTGTCTGCAGCAAAATGACTGAATCCACACTATGTGATACACTGAGCTGTTCATCACAATGTCCTGGGCACCTGGCTATGGGTTCAAATGAAGGAGCCAGGCTACTGAGCCAGCCATCTCTGCACCAAATACTTCCCTAGTAATGGCTGGGAAGTAGCAATGGCTGAGCTATGTTGCTCAGTGTGGAGGGGGGAGCAGGTTTTGATGTAAATTGGACCAAAAAAAATTAATGACCTGCATGATTAGTACCAGGTACTTGAACTGAACCTTCATCTGAAGAAGGAAGGCATGGAGGACTCTGGAGGGCTGTGCTAGTTCTGCTGAAGAGAGCTGCCTGGTGTGTAGCTCATTTCTGTGCTGGTCTGAGCCTCCTCGCTGCAGGCTAGAGGACGTTACCATAGCTGGCTTTTATTTTTCCATTCTAAAGGGACCTTTTAATGAGAAGGCTTTGCCTCACAGATGTCCCCCTCCTCTGAGTCAGTCTGGTGTAAGAGAAATAAGGATATGGCCCAGAGGGACTAATCATATAAATAAGATTTTAGGATTCGACTCAAGTAATAAATGAAAGACTAGCAATTTGGTATTATGAAACCCCAGCTGCATGAACTCTCAACTTCAGCCTAGTGCCTGTGCCAGCTTCCAGCTGGCTATCAGAAATCATTTCCACTTCAGTGAGACCAATGTTGAAATGTCTCCTTTATCCTCTTCCAAACCATGCCCACACATTCTAGCTGTATTTATTTTTACTACAATTTGAGCAGAAAAGGTGGCCTGACATCACTCCAGGAGTTGTGCAGCATTTGTTTGAATGCTTCAGGACTGACACCCGCCCTCCTTCCCACCCCACCAGGCTCAGAGTTCTGCCACAGCCTGTCCCCTCAGCCCCGACCCGCTCAGGCACGCTGCACGGGGGCACAGAGCCCAAAACATGAACAAAAAGTGAAAACAGAGGGGGGAAACCAGAAAAAGCCTAGTTCACAGGTTTTTACCACAGTTTTGCCAAGGTTTGCGAGATATGGGTCTGGCTGGGCCTTCTCACCTTTTGAGTGTGTTGCAGCTCATTCATCAGGGGTCGATGGCGGGGGGCCAGGGGTGGCTTTTGCTGAGTGGCGTTGGCTCAGCTCGGAGAGGGGGAAGGGAATTCTCCACCACCCGTCCTGCGAGCTCTGATCACGACTTTTCAGCTTCTCTGCTGAGTGTGGCTTGAAGCAAGGAAGGTGGTGCAGGCACCACCCTGCCGTGGCTCCATACCCCAGGCAATGCTGCTGGAAAGAGTTTTTGTGGAAATTTCTGGGTGACAGCAGCTGCAGGACAGCTGCTCTGGAGGTGGCTGTGTGTTGTGTGGGAACTGCATCTCTGTGTAGGGGTGTGTGGTGGGAAGCCTTGGGGAAGCCCTTCAGGGTGGGCAGCCGGGCAGCTCCTATGGCCACTGAGGGCAGCTGCCCCTACACTGGGGCCCACTGTTGCCCCTGTTGTAATTAATAATAATTTAATGTGGCCTTTGGTGACCTGGGGGAGGCACTGCCACTATCAGGATGTGGGGAGATGTTGGTGGCTGGGAGACAGGGGGAGGCTGGCCCTGGAGACCCCTTGCAATGTAACTGGCAAGACAGGGCATCCGAGAGGAGCAGGGCCATAGGAACCTGCTGCTGGCTTTATTTTTAAACAAACCCCCACATCCCTAATTTCTGATGGGGGAGGTTCAGTGCTGAAGGGGGAGGCTGGGGGAGTGTGAACTGGACCCCATCTCCCTCCACAGAGCAGGCCAGGGTGTTTCAGAGGGACAGAGGTCCAGAGCAAGGTCAATTTGGTGTGCAAAGGGGCAGGAAGGACATGGCTGCAGAGGTGGTCGACCCAGCCTGTTGTGGACTGAGGCTGTCCAGGGAGGAGCATGGCTGAGCATGCAGCACCTGTGGTGTGTCAGGGCATTCTGGGCATGCAGTTGTCTGCAAGCCTGGCTCACTTCTGTCACTGAGGCACAAGAAACCATTAGTCACTTTTAAGGAGTTTGACCATTATACATGGTCACACATCAGCATATCCTCAATTGCCAGCCCTTTTCTTAAGAGCTAGGTCACCAACAGCTGGGTTTCTGAGGTTCTTTTAGTGGGCCCAATCTTTCCCTCTTTTTNTCCCTCCCTCCCTCTTTATTTATTTCCCATTTTTTTGGGGCAAAATAAGCAGGATTTTCTTCAGAGACTGTACAGAACTGCAAATCTATTTGCAAGCCAGAATTATGATACACTCACAAAGTTGCCTGTGAACACTCATATCATTGCTGATCTTCTTTCAATGGGTATGAAAAAGTCCTTCAGATAGATAGTGCTTTTTAATAAACCAACAACCCTCTCCCAAACCAACCTGACAATAATTCAGCCTCTTACTTCTGACATGCTATGGTTGCACAGAAACACAAACATTTGTCACTTATGGATGTGTGGGAACAGCAGCACAGTGGCAATGGCTGCATGGCCAGGCCACCTGCAGGGGTTTCTGTTCTGCTGCTCAGGTTGGCCCAGCCCTGCAGTAAAGCTGCCAGCAGCTCCCCTGCCAGCTGCAGCACAGCCCACTCCCAAAGCTGTGCTGCAGCTCCTCTTTGAGCACTGTGACAGCTTCCCCCAAAATCTATCAAAGGATCAAGGGTGTCTTAGGCTTGGTATTGTTTCTGCCAGGAGAGCAATCAGCTGTTTCCCAGAACTCAGAACAGGTTCTCCTCTGCCTCATTATCCTTAGCACCATTAGATACAAAGCAGTGTCTTGCTAATAACTGGCTTTTGCTTATTACTATGAAATTATTCTTCTGTGCCATATGGCATCTATACTCCTCTTCCAAAAACGTGCTAGGGACTCCATTAGTGGCATCCACTGCTTATTGGGATCACAGCAAGCAGATAGTGCTTGAAATGTTCCTACTCACATGGGCATAACATGATAGAATTCAGAGCTTCAAAACACATAAATAAACAACAGAGGAGAAAGAACACTCCCTTTGTGCTTTAGCATTCACTTCTTTATTGACAAATGCAAATTCTTCAACTGTGAAATGCCCTGAGAAGGCACAGCTACCAAACCAAGGGCACTAAAACTAAATAAGAATTTCCATTACACTTGTTTGCCTCTGACTAAGCCCAGCTAAAATCTGTAAAGAACCATAACTGAAAGTAAAGCTGTAACCACTGTGATGCTGTCAGAATCAATCTCTACTGGGCAATAAGCAGTACAAAGAAGGAGATTACATGAGTCCATGCCAGGAAATTTAAGGGGTCAGTAGTTGAAAGTTGTGACTTGAAGCAAGACTCAACAAGCAGCCAGGGAGTAGTGAAAACTGGGAAGGTTCTTCCTCCTGTGGAGGAGAGCAGAACCAAGCTGATTTTACACCAGAGCCCCTGCTTAAAAACAAGAAACACATTAATTCCACCACAACAGTGTATGGACAGGCTCTTATCTGCCCTATTTTTTGCTGGCAAATCTCCAGGAGGAAATTATTGTGGGGATCTCTGATGCTATCTGGCATCTATACAAGCTCATGTATATGGAAAAAGCAAAAGCAGTGCAACCAATAAAATGGGAACCAAAGCAGGACAAATCCTGAATAAACCAGGTGGGAGACTGGGAAGAGAATTTGTGTGGCAGACTAAAGTAGCACATGCACTTTTTTTTAAGGTGTATGCTCAAAAGCAGAAAGATGTACAAATACATTTATGAAAAAGGCACAGTGGAAAAGCTTTACTCATAGGCTAATGAAGGTTAGGAGGACATGCCACAAACACAGCCCCCTCCCCTCCCACCAGGGGAGAGTTTCCTGCACTCTAAGCCCTGCTGAGGTGGACACACACTTCCTGAATGTCCCTCATGCTCAGCACATATCTCCCCATGCTTGGCGCACACCTTTGGACACCACGCTTCCTTTGCAAACTTCTGTCCTCTCAAAGACAAGTATTGGAAGGAGCCCCCAGTCTTTGGGCTTCTCCCAGCCTTTTCTGCACATCTCACACAGCTCAGAGGCAAGGTCTGCCTTACTCCCTGGTAGAGCTCCACTGCCCAGCCTGCAGCTGGCTGGCCACCGTAAGCTTTGGCTAGAGCAGAGCGACTTGACAGATGCTTAACTGCTAACAGAGCCAGAGCAGACATTTTGGGAGCTAAGTAGGCATGGAGGAATTTGGAATATTTCTCATTTCTCCCAAATGACTTGTCTACCACCTCCCTATTCCCTTATTCACAGAGACTACAGGGCTGCTGATGAATGACCAAAACCCTTCCAAGGACTCCACCGTGCTGAAAGAAAATCATGTTGCTAAGAAGCATGAATGTAGTCAGAGTGGGGGTCAGAAGAAGTGCTCTGGGTTTTTTTACTCATTATCAAGAATATGGCAGGGGATTTGCAAGTGCATTTTGTGCCTGGGGGGGCAAGCTCTGTGTCAGCCTTCAGTACACACTGCAATGGCAGATTGCTTGCTGTGAGGGAGTTCTGCAGGCTCATCACTGTGTTACTTCTCACACCTTCTATCATCCCTCACACACATTGAGGAGTACCAGTATCTAGCTTAATCTATCAACTAGGCATCTAGTAAGAGTCTTGGTCCCCTCCCTAAACAGTGAACAGAAGGTTAACCAGATCTCCTCAAAGGGATATTCACCAAGGAGCTGCTTTCTCTCCTTCTGGTAACAATAGAGGCTATTAAATATAAATTACCAGCTCAAGTGCCCGGCTTTCAGATGGCTGAAATGGTCAAGTAGGGTGAATTCCACACACAATATATAATATTTGTATATTCATTTTCTTGCTTTGCATAAAAATGTGTATCTATTATAGAGGGGGCATGTGAAAGCACACACTCACACACAGAGGAGGAATGGGCTTATTGTGCAAGGCTAAAGCATCTCAAGTCTCTTTCCTCCACACAGTGCTGGCCAAGGCACTCATCGGGCATCAAGAGGCTGTGACCACTCTGTACTGCAGTGCAGACTTGGCCATGGAGGCTGGGCTGTTATCCTGATATGCCTGAAATTAGCTCAGGGCCTACTACAGAGACTGTAGCATTCTTATTTGAAGTATTTTCTTTCTTCTTATGTCTTGGGTTTGCGATAAATCAAATTATTTGGCTGTTATCTCAATCCTTCAACATTAAACAATTCATTTTAGCATTAGGCTTTTATGATCAATAGAAAGCTCTTAATCAGAGCTGCCAGCAGTGCTCCTTTTATTTAAGGCTCACAAAGATTAATGAAAATGTATATGATCTCAGTTGGGCTAATTTTTGCTAGCTATGGCAGGTACTCCCAACAGCCTTCAAGGGTGACTGGCTCTGATGCACTTCATGCACCATCAGGGGCACGCTGACTGATCCCACAGGCAGGGTGTATTCCCAGCTCCACACCCACTTACCACATGAATGCCATCACCCACTGAGGACCATGGCTGTAGGACTCTAAGTGAATCCAGGATCCGGCCCTGAGGGAACACACATTACTGAGGGTAACTCAATAAACAAAAAAAGGAAGCCCATGCTAGCAACCAAAGCCCAGGATGAGTTGGCACATCTGGTGAACAGAGTTCAGGAAGGGAAAAAGAAATAAAAAAAAAGTTTTCATTTGATTTATTCATATATTCCCATGGAAGCCTGGAAGTGTGGGATGCCACGTGAAAAAAAGTACATTGTGTGAGTCCATTTCTTCCAGCCTGTGGCAAGCAGCACTATTAGTATTAACAAGTAGAGAGTTCACTCACTGTAACCCAAAATAGCAGTGACCAAGCAGCTCAGAATAACTTAATGCCTCCTCACTGGATTCCTTAAGTGAAAATTCCAACTCAAATCTCAACTGTTTCTCACGGGTTTGGGGAGTAATTTGGTGAGGTCACAACCAAGGACAGAGCAAAAACGACATTGCCACTGAGTGGAGATGATAAGCAGGGCTGGTTCTGTGAAGGGGAAACTCAGGGTGGGTCAGGCCACAAGTTCACAGACACATACTGCAGCTAAACTCAACTCCTGATGGTGTGTGATGAATGTTGTTAAAATCTACTCTGGAGAGATAAAAAAAATAACCCCGAGACGCCAACGAAATGTTCTGGGGGGAAAAAATGTATTTGCAGCTAATGTGTATGTGGGTACCCTCAGGTCTCTTGAGGCATCATCAGGTTATCAAGTTAAATCTGAGCACTTTGGTATGCCACTATGTGGTGTTATGCACTGCTGCTGCTGTATTTCCAAGGATGCAGACACTGCCATCCATTGGTATGAGTCCATCACCTCTCTGGGATTCCAGCCTCATTAAGAAATTTTAATTTAAAAGACAAAGACACAAGACCAGTGAATGGAACAACATTCTGGTTTCCATTTAGAAATAATCATCATCATCATCATCACCAACTAAAAATCATGCAAGAAATAGAGAAAAATCACGAGGCAAAAAGTTTTAGGAGTAAATGGCTGGGCAGTTACAGAGCACGAGCAGAATGTGGTCATTCAATGAAATTATTACATAAGCTGATCTGAAAAACTGGCAGGTCTTGGACAAAAAAAGCTCCTGAAGACAGCAACACCATGTTGAGAGGAAAGATGGGATTGTATAATAGATGATGTCAACAACAATTTGTGTATTTTTGTTTGTGCCAAGGAAAATTCACTTATTTAGTTTATTCTCTCCAATGACTTCATAGAAGAAAGAGAACACATTTCACTAGTAATTCCTAGGGAAGACATTTTCCATCAGGAAGAGTGATGATCAAATATGGAAATGGAAGCATGAATGGTATCCATGAATATCCATCCTTTCTGAAAAAGAGAAATAGTTTAATGTGTATAAAGGATGCCTTACAATAAAGTTGCTAAAGCAAGGAGAAAGAAAATTTATTCTCTTTTTAAAAACAGCTGGGCCACTGACTCATTGTGTGGGCAAGTCTTAGGACTTCTTTGCATCTCATTCACTCCAGCAATTCAACTGGATGAAAGCAGAATGGATGGCAGCACGCTCCAATATTCAATATGCTGCAGATGCTGCTGCTAAAAGAAGCATTCCTGGCTAAATAAGCTCACAATGCAAACCCAAGGAAACCAGAGATAGCTGCAGGCACCAGTGCAAACAGCAGTGGTTGTGTCTTCCCTTAAAGCCTTTGTGCTGTTGTAGATCTTAATGGTCACTCAAGCTTATAGCTCAAAGTGCATTGGATTGGATTAGATGAGATTTAAAGCTGCTTTTATCCTATTTTTCAGGTAATCTTTATAATAAATCCAATATATATGTAGGTAAAACAATACGAAACTCTTATTTGTTTACTTCACATATAGCCCCAGGATGTTTTGATGTATACATAGCCAAACTTGTAAGCACACTGCTGCCTAGCATGGTCTTGAAGTGGTTAAGTGAGAGATAAACCTGTTTTTAAAATATTTATACATAAAACCTTATTAATTATTCCCATCACAAAATAATTCTGCAAGCTGGAATCATTAAAAGAGTGCATGTGACACATTTTAAAATAAATCCCTCTTCATGGAAAAATATCCTTTTAAGTAATAAATATTCAGTGCACAAAACTGAGGTACACAGTAGGCAGAAATATAGGTTAAAATCTGGCTTTGGGACCCAATAAACAAACAGTATTTAATTGTATGTAGGTACTTAGATCCTAATTCAGCAGAGCACTAATGCACACATTTAATTGCCATGATGAATAAAGACCTAAATAGGAACGGGATTACACGTTTTTAGCATTCTCAGTAGTTCTTCCTGTTCAGCAGATGTTTAATGCTTGCTGTTTTACTGAGCTGAATCTAGGCTCAATTTATTAACAGAAAGATTTAAAATTTCTTCAGGAAATTTCAAGCACCTTCTAGAGGAAAGCCAGAGCTTTTTATTTTTTGAAAACACTGTAAATCCTGGAGACATTCTGGACTGTGGCTGAAGACCAAACTGGGTTTTGATAATGCTTGCAGCCTGCACTGGAGCAATTGGAATCATCTCCTCAGTATTTTACCAGAATGAATGAGGCATCCAGGGACTGTGCACCAACATCACAAACTTGCATCTTCTTCTTCCAGGACCAGCTTCCATGAACAACCTCAGTGACTGAAAAGGAGGACAGGCTATGCACTTATATTCTTATTAGTTTTCAGCAGGCAGGGCAGAATTATAGCATTGCTCTCGTGCTGTACATGCAGGAGGAAAAATGTAGGTAATGCTTGTGCAGAAACCAATAGAGCACAAACACCATGGTTACTGTGTGCAGTTCTGGTCAGCCTCCACCAAAGGGGATACAGAGGAAGTAGAGAGGGTGGAGAGAAGGATGAAGGGGTTGAGGAGAAGCACAGGACCTCTAACATGTGAAGGAAGAATAAAGAAAAAACCCTGTTCCCTTACAGCAGTATCAGAGATAGAGGAAATTTGTGACTGAGGGCAATATAATCACAGCTGGTGTGGGGAAGGTGGCCTGGGAGCAAATTCTGTTCTCTTACCACAAGAGTTCAGAGGCACCCCATGAAACAAATAGGCAGCAGATTTGGAAACTAACACAGAGAAGAAGCTGGTTTCATACTGTGCATAATTAACAGCTGTGCAACTCATTGCCATAAATGGCTCAAAGCAACTAAAAAGGGGACTAGAAAGTTCCTGAGGGAGGGCCTATTGGTGATATATGAAATTAAATCACAAACACAGCCCGTGGCTTGGCAAGTCTTGCAGTAGGTGGAGATAGAAAAGGTGGCTGAGGACAAGAGTGATGCTGCACCAGCCTTTTTTCTAAGTGTCTGCTTCTGGCAGTTCTTGAACATAATAAGCCTTTGGTCTGACAGAGTATTTCAGGGACTCATGTTCTCCTGTACCTCTTAAATGAAAATGGATCCCACCTGCACTTCCCCACTGTGGAACCCTTGTAAGCTGCCCCAAGAAATGGGTAGAGGTGGGGTTAATCCCCACAATCTTCTGTCCTTTAATAAAGCTTCTCTTAAACAAAGAACTGGTTCCTCAGGCAACAGTATCTCCCCACAGGAACAAAACACTATTGTATGCTCTGTGGCTTCATTGTCGTGACTTAAGATGGAGGACAAAGGCAAGGCATGCCAACTCTTTGCTGGTTTGATGGGAAAACTGAGCTTACACAGACCAAGAGCAGCTAAATGGGCATGTTGTAGTCACTGACTATGGTGACTTGAACAGGGAAGATGTCACTGACTGAGGGTCCAAGTTTCAGTCCACAGGGGACACAACAGCTCTCCTGCATACCTTTTCACACACAATCAGGTCTTAGAAGGACATTATCATTGTAGATGCTTTCCACTCCTTTTTCTCAGAAAAGCCACTGTCTGCCAGTGGGTTTTTTTCTTGCCTCCAATGCACAGTATTTCAGTGGGCACTGAGGGGCATTTTTTTAAAGTTCCAGCAGCAAGAGCAACCCAACTATTTGTTCTGGTGCAACCAAGAAACACAAATTTGAAATAGGAAAACATTATTGTGAAATCAGGAGTTAAACTCTTGCCCTGGTAACAGTGCACTAATTTTGGAGGGGAGAGGTATGGCTTCAAATTTTAAGTCTAGGCAGAATTGGGATGGGTGGGAATGACTTACATGTATTGATTTATTTGCAAAGTGCACTAACATCTGATCTGACATCCCAATTCCAGCTTGGTTTCCTCCTTCTGCAGCTGCTTCATTTCCCCCTGCCCTCATTGAAGAGATGGGTATTTTGTGCTCTCATGACCTGCTAAAGGACAGGACAGGAGTCATCACACCTGAGCAGATTTTGCCTCTTCCCTTTGCTCAGCTCTGCCCCAAAGGAATGTTGCACCAGGAGCTGTTGACATTAAATCTGCACACATTTTGCTGACTGTTGCAGAGTGCATGGGTGGCTGAGGCAGACTCCTAAGTGCAATTTTCAACCTTCCTTTCACCAAGAAAGGTGACTGCATATCCTGCATCTGATTCAAGCACATCGCAGGTGATTTACTATGGCAGCACCCAGGGACCACATTTTCAAGAGCATGGAGAATGAGACTTTCTGCTTTCACAGGAATTGAGCAGGAGGGGAGGCAGTCCCCTGGCATTTTGCCCCCTGAAAGCCCAAGCCAGGGGCTGAGAGAATAGTCCCATTTGTTCAAAAGCCCAGGATCAGGTCTTAAATAAATACCTTGAAGAGACCAAACATCTTGAATCTCTAGTGCTGGTCAGAAACTTGTCCTTGCCTAAACCATGTTTGCTGGCAGTGCAGTGACAAGGTGCCTCCAGCCCATCCATTTCTGGCCCTGTTATTGTCATGTGTCCTTCCCCCACTGCTGGGAACACCCTCTTTTCCTCAACACCAGTGCATGTGCAGTCCTGCCTGTGCTGCCGTGAGAAAATCCATTTAAAAACCCTGAATGAATAGCACAGGAGCTCACTGCAAAGACAGCAGTTGCTCAGTACATTAACAGGGCTTGGTAACAGAAAAGAAAGATGATGAAACATATTCTGGTGGATTTCTGTGTCTCTATCCATGAGGGCAACAACAAAACTTTTCCATGCTGTGGGCCTTGTACTCCTTGGCCATGAAATTCCCAGATGATGCTGCTTGTAATAAGGAAGAAGCCCCTAACTTTGCTGGTGGGCCTGAAGGGAGAGCTGTGTTTCAGGCAGTATTACAGCAGGCATCCCAGCTTGAGGAACACATGGCAAGGCTCTCAAGCTCACGACACTGTGTTTAACACCCTGCATTCTTTCCCAGCTTTGCCCTTCACTTTAACAAGAGATATTTTCTATCCAAATTTCATTGCTGAAGAAAGGCATAACAGATGAGAAAATGCTGTAGTGGTCTTGAGCTGAAATAAAGCACAAATGGCTCAGAAACCAATAAAAAATGGCAACGAGGGACCTCCCTCTTCCGTTTCAAATCAGCACACAGCAGCAATGCCATTGAAAAACAGCAATCTGAGGGTCAGCAGGAGAGAAAGAGGAAATCCTTCCTATCCACAGATCTGGGGGTGATAAGGAATCAGCTTATTAGTATTCCTCCATGGACTCACATTATCAAGCAGATAGGCACTGCAGGGCCAAGGGGGCTGGTGTGATCATGAGCTCTGGGAGAGCCTGTCACGAGCATGCAAGTGGGAGCAAGGATGGAGCATGCATCAGCTTCTTGCTCAAAAGTTGTTTTCAGGGGATGGAGAATCTGCCTGAGTCAGGCACAAGCTGCACAACTACCAGGAGAAGCACACAGAGAGCAAAACTTGTTGGAGGCAGGATTTTGAAGCAGTCAGACTTCAATTTTAGCAGTGCTTTCTGCTCAACTGGGCAAGCTTGCCTCCACTACAGCCCAGGATGGCAACATCTATGAGCATGGCATGGGAAGGGGAAGGTCATTGAAAAGTCTGTGCTGCACAGTGGTGTTGGTACTGGAGATGCCATGGTGGCAGTGGGCTTCTCCCTGTGAGACATCTGCATGTCCCTGCTGGCACTGGGACATCTCTCCCTGTATGTCTGTGGTCATATCCCTCTCCTGCCAACTTGCCATGAGGCAATGGGCAAGCTCCATGTCTTCCCTGAGCCCTGAAGAGCTTCCCAGCTGAGTTTAGCATGTCCACTGCCATCCACCAGCAGATATTGTGATTTAGTTTTGGGTTGGGTGTTGGATTATCACAACACAGGTCTTCAGGCTGAGAGCTTTATGTGCTGTCCTTGGGCTTTGGCTCTCAAAGGCAAGGGATTTAAATCCCAGAAGAGGAGGTAGCTGCCTTCTGCAGGATTGCTTTTATAGTTGGTGATAGCAGTCAATAGGCCTGTAAGATGTTGGCTTAGCATGAAGTGCAGAGACCAACAGAGCTCCAGCCCAGCAGTTGCAGTATTTTTCCCCACAGAATGTCAGGGAGGCATTACAATTGAAAAATGTTTTTCCTCTTCAAAGCATTCACTTAACACCAGCATAACACACACAGCCACCCACCCCCATCTCAGGACACTTTAGAAAGAATACACAAAGGGAATATGCACATGGGTGCATCCCAGCCTGACTTTGAACTCTTCATTCTCCTGTAAAGCTTCAAGTGAAGTCGGGATTCACACAGACACAAGGAACTTGTGTGGGGACTTTCCCTATGTGACCACGTCACCAAACTTTTATTTGTTTGGATTTCATGAGGTCCAAGAAAAGCATAAAAAGCAAAGCCATGTGTAAAATACTCAGATAAAACCTACATTTTTGCCCTCAGAGGGGGGTGGGAAGCAGCCAGTGGTTCCTCCAAATGTCCTTCCTCCCATGCTTATAGATGCCTTGATGCTAAGAGCTCTTCAGTGGCTCATGCAACACCTGCTCTGACTCCATATGGTTTCTCTTTACCATCTGTATCATTCCCTCCCAGATGATGGCCAGAAGCACTGAACTTGCCTTTGCCAGCCATGGTCTGCTGTTCTGCTCTTGGGCAGAGCAGACTCAGAGCTGGGAGGATCATTTTTAGCCAGCTGTTACTCTGTCCTAAAGACTGGGCACAGGGCATTCCTGTCCGTCCGCTACCGGCGCATCTTTCCCTGCCCAGCTGTCTGCACCCAGGTCCTTGTCCTTGTCCTTGTTTGATTGCTTCAAACTCACTTCCCATGAGGGCAGTAAATGCTTCTCTTTGCACTTACATTACTGTTAGGATGACACTGTTAGAATCGTGTGTTCCACATCCAAGATGCCTTTCAAGAAGTATCAGCAAATGGCCTACTGAAGCCTGACCAGCCCTGCTCACCACTGTCTTGCCCTGATAAGATGGGAAGCTTTAATTTTGGCTGGTGTGACCTGGCACGTGTAGCTCCATCATTCCTCCTAGCTTGGTAGTACCCACAGGGACTGCTCTGGTACCATCAGAGTGTGCTACACAGGCCCCAAAAGCCATTTGGAGGCAGATCTCCATCACCCTCATTTTTTCCATCCACTGAAATCATGAGCTGGATTTCATTAAGAAGACGACCCTGATGTTTTTGTGCCTGCCTGTCACCTGGCAGTGCTATTCCAAGGTGGGAGGATGGCAGAGCTGGAAGTAAGGGGCCAGCCATACAGGTGATGGGCAGGCCCAGCAGGAGTGCCCAGGCAGAGGCTGCTCCACACTGCTATGCCTCATCCACATTTTGTGTGTCTCTCCTTTGAGTGACTTCCACATTCCAGTCAAGCTGGGTTGCTGTTGGCCCATACACTTTCCTCTGTTTAATTTTTTTCCCTCTTGCCAGCACACACAGCTTGGGCAAAACACTTGAACATTTTGTTTTTAAGTATTTACTTCCTCATAAGCAGCCAGCCTGGCACCCAGTCAGATTCCCAAAATAATCCAGTTAGGATTTAAGTAAACTGCCTTCAGGTGTTGCCCAGCTGCTTCATTGTGAAGAAGTCTTGACCTCTACATCAGGCCCTTAAAACCAAGGTGCAAGACTGACTTTTCTGCCAGCCTCATGCTCTGTCCTGCTCTGGATGTGGGACAGGGCTGCCTGATTCTCCTCTTCCCACTGCCTGCTGCTGCTGCCTTTTTTCCACTTGCACTCTGAGATCATCTCTAGCTACACTGTCTCTAAGATATTTTGCCATCTTCTCCCACCACAGACAATGGAAGCGGAAAATGAAGCAATTCACAGTGATTCCCTCCAGAAGTCTCCCTAAGCAGAGGAAAGGGGCACAGGCACTGGGGCCTGCAAGAGAAACCTGGGAAGTCCTGTCCCCATCCAAACCAAGGGGCCTGAGCAGAATGGGAGTTTCATTCCCTGAGCAAAGGTCAGACAACCAGACTTGATGCAGCTGACCCTGGCCAGTCTGGCCCCAGGTCTGTGCTGACTGTAACACACTCTGGGGGTGCAGCTGTCACAGTGCTGAGGACTGGCAGAGTCTTTAACCTACCTGGCCCCTGGCAGGGCAGTGTCCTGGCACTGGCTCAGGCTCCTGCAGAGTTACCAGCCAGACCCTTTCTTGGGCTTCAGCTCACTTGGCCGAGCCCCATTCCACCAGGACTGGCAGTGCAAATTAAACCCAGGTTAAAGCAGAGCTGTAAGATTCTGCAAACCTGCATTCAGCTACAGCTGAGCTTAAACCTGCTCCTGCTGATGCTCACAGTAGGAAGTTGGGCTGGGGAATAGTTCTGAGAGGTCAATCTCCAAAGGCAGTGTTTTAAAACAACTTTTCTACGTGAAATTTTACACACGCCTGCATACTATTGAAATAACGTTAACCAGCTGTGTTTCTCCATGCAGATAATGGATATATGTTTTCTGTGCCTGTGCACATACACACCTGCAGTCACACACACAGACTGGGTGAGGGGCATTAGATTAAGTTGACTGCAATAAATGTCAGAAGCAGATTCGATAATGACCCCAAATATGTATCCAAATGTTCCTTCTTCTGCCACTAATTGATCTAATGGATTTCATATTTGTAACCAGGCAGTGGTTTGTATTGTGAGTTTCTTTTTGTTTGCTGCTTTAAAAAAAATAAGAGCTACTAGAATACAACCCATACCATATTTGCAGATGTAATTGCCATTATATGCCCCCCACCCCCAAAGCAATTACCAGTAGTGGATTACTAATAGTTTGGAGCAGTTGCACTGTAATTTATGATGGCAAATGCTGGGGCAGAAATCCTCAGTCACTATGCAGACAAATACAATGATATATATGCATATTAATCTATTTTAAGAGCAACATGATATTCTAGATCCTCAGTCAAGTGCACAGTGCTGTCAGAAGGGAAGCATAACTTGCTTTTATTCAGGTGGGGTAAAACTGAGACAACAGATCAGCATCTGAGGTGGGAGCAGATCTGCCATGTCATTGCTGCATGAAGCTGCTGTGGGGTCTGCTCCCTCTTGGGAGGCACATCCTTGCCTTCCTTGGCAGTGCTGTGCTTCATCTCTGTCCACCCACACTCTCCTCCCCCTGCACTTTGCTGTCCCTGCTATTTGTATTTCTTGTTTTCTTCTCCCCTTGGTCCCACCCCAGTTTCAGTGACTCTGCAACACTTCCCACTTGAGGGAGAAATTCGATTTAATCCCTCTATTTTTGAGTTTGCAAGGCACAGCAGGAAAGCTAATGACACAGCTGCCTGTGCCACAGTAGCTCTGGCCACTTCAATAAAAAATAAAAAGAGGAAAAAAAAGGAAGAATTGTATGTTCTACAGCTCTCAAACTGGCACCTTTCAGGAGCGTTAAATGGTCTTAATAAGTAAATAAAATGCAGGCTACTTACCAGAGAAATCAGAACGGGCACCTTTGCAGCTGTTCCCATCTCTTGAGGAAAAAGATATAATTAGGAAGGTTTGAGGGGGTTTTTCATTAAAAACCCCACTTAATTTGGAACCACTCTGGTCTGCTGAGTAAGCATGTGTCTAGGTGAATTTCAAAATACATTTTCTATACTGAATAGAAGAAAATTTCAGAAGGAGCCTCCCTGGTTTATTGGATGGGTGTGTATTAGGACAGGTTTAAAAACATTTTAGTGTAGCTGATGGACCATGACCTTTTAGTATCAGTTAAATCCAGATTTATTTTTTTAAGAGGTATGCTATTGAAAGGCACTGGCAGCCAAGTTAGAGAAGTCTGCCACAGTATTTTCACAGGATCATTCCAAGGTATTCTGTTGTTCATGCCAAGCAATAAAACCTTTGGTTTTGTGTGCATTTCTGGACACCGCTGTGCTCTCAGCACAGTCAAATTATCTCCAAAAGGTGCTATTTCACAGAGAAAACTATGTTTTAAACATTTTTCTGCATTAAGATACTGAACAAAAAAAAAGGATGGATTTACATGTGTTGTACATGTAAGATGAGAGAACAAACATGTACTCAAATATTGTTTTAATTATTTTTCACTTGTAGTCCTCCATATGTTTGCACTGCAGTCAGTGAGCAATAGAAGAGCTCTCCTGTGGTTAATTTTACACCTGTAAAGTCCCCTGGATACAAACCAAGATTGCGTGGCCAAGTGCATAAAGTATGCTGCTTATCTGGCCAATGAATTCATATGCTCCAGGGGGTTGGAGAAGATGGGGAGAATATGAGGAATTTATTATTTTCAGTCTTTAGCAGATTTTCGTTACTTTTACTCTTTCTATCTCCAACACCTGAGGAAATAAATCCCCACAGCTTCGGGTTTTGAATGCAAACATGGGAAGAAATCCCCACAGTGCCCGTGCTCCTTGCAGGCAGCAGGGGGGGGACCCAGGGCTCGCTCCGTGGGCTCCCCATGTCCCACAGCCCGTGGGTGTGTGAGTGACGCCCCGGCAGAGCCGCTCCCGGCACAGCCTGGCCGAGGGACCAGGGGGACACGTCTGATTTTGGCCCAGCCCTGCCCCATCCCTCCACACGGCTCCTAATGATCTGCCAGTTACCATCACGGCTACAAAAGCCGTGGGCACACTCTTCCCTGCCATCACACTGGCTGCAGACTGCCGGGTTTCCAGGCAGAGCCTTGCAGAGCGACCTGTGGCGGGCACAGAGCCCGTGCTCCGCTCCCCCTCCGCGGCCGGGCCTGGCTCCTGCCTGACACCCACCAGGAGCGGCTGCTCCCTGTGGCACTCACCTTCTACCCCCGGCTCGTGGCCCTGCTGCAGTCACCACACGTTGCTGAAATCGAAATTAATGGAAATCATTAGTGCTTCACAACCACGCAGCATTAATAAGGCTGGGAGGGTGACGCTAATATATCAATAGCAGAGTTTACAGTACATCGTTGGTATTCTTTGGGAGCCATGACCTGTATTCGATAGAAAGGATCTTTGGTGTTCCTTTGCAAATAAAAGTAAATGTTAATTAAAGCACTTTCCTTTGAAAGGCCTGTTTTAAAATGACATACAATTCAAATATTTGTTTTATGACACACACAGATAGGAGGGCTCACAGTCTCACAGGAAGCATTGTATGAATGTAGGAAGGAAAAAAAATCTGTAAGGAGATTAATTCCTTTCTTTGGCACATCAGAATAAAGACTGTGGTGATGGGCTGAAGTGAGAAGGGTACCTATTACACATTTGAAATGTTTTTGACTGCAGAAAATGTTGAGATCAGTTTTTCTTTTTAGTGAAAGGGATGGCTAACATACCAAAATGAAATGCAGTCTAATATTTGCATTGTTTCCAAAAGAGAGGCCTTGAGGTATTTTATTTTCCCTTTCATAGTTTTTTCACTCCTTAAGAAAGCTCTCTTACATAGTTTATTTGAGGGTATATCTTTCTACACAGTCTTCTGCAGTATATTTTAAGTTACATTCACAATGCACTTCAGAAGAAGAAATGACATACAAAAAGCAAAGCCTTTTGCAGACATAAAAAACATTGCTCTTTTTTCTCACTGAACAATTATCTTTTTGTGCAGTTTTTCCAGTTAGAAGGCCTACTAAAGCTCAACTAAAATATATGGTCTCAGTGTAATATCCCAAGACATTCCAGTCACCAACAAATGTTCTTGCTTTTATTAAAAAAAACAAACCCAAACACAAAAAACCAAACTCAGAGTCTCCAGGGACTCAGACTCTGCTATTGTTCTTCCATTTCTGATGCAAGTCAGAAGACAGCAGACAATACAGATTACTGAGTCACCACTTGCTAAGCTGTATTTTCTTAAACAACAGCTCTCCCAGCTGACCCTTCCAAGTTAGCAGAAAGAATATTAGAACAGAAAAGCTATCAATGCTCAAAAACCAAGTGCTTTTACGTAGCCAGGTATGCCATGGAGCTGGGAAAGAAGGGAATCAGGTGGACATTTCAGTGGGGAACTCCTCCAGTTGGGGCTGATTTGGATGGGTTCATGCTGTGACAAAATGAGGACAGAAGGGTTGCTCAGGGCTGCAGGGTGTAGGCAGAAAAGGGGGAGTCAGAGCGAGGGGGCACTAGAAAAAAGAAATATCTGCTTTCTATATAGGATACTTAATCCTAACATGAGGAGAAGCAGTGCTTCAGCAGTTAACAGGCACGTTGGACTGGGAAATTGATTCAGGACAAGGGGTTCAGCAGCAAGTCTGCTTCTTTCAGCACTTTTTCTTTAAATATCCTAGAATTCATCAAACAGAAGATAGATTACACTTTATAATATAAGCCTCCTGAGGGGATGCTGCTAAAAGGCTGTCAAGCAGAACGAAAAAAAAAAGTGTTCAAAGTGTGCATGTAGGGTTAGGGACTCCACATTTCAAACTCATCTGCAGCTGGAGATGAGATGCATTTGCATTTGTTCCCCTGGCTGAAGACATAATATTGATTACAAAAGCTATTTCAAAATGGTTCTAGCTTAATTTTTTTAATTCACACATAACCCATATAAAATTTTAAATTATATCCAAAAAATACATATACATCCAACAATTTTATATAGTTACATTTCAAACAATTTTGCCTATGTCCAGTAGGATCTGCAGAGAGAAAACCTTCAGTTTCAATTGTGTTTGTATCAGACCTTCAAATAAAGACCAGAATTTACTTAATTAACTGTAGTGCTGATGGGTTTTCTGCTCAGAAACCCTTTTGCACAAAGCATTGTGTATAAAAACAGAACCAAAATGACCCCTGGCCCAGAAAGCTTACTTGTTAGGGTTTCAGCATCCCTCTACTCTGCAAATGAGTGGCTTTTGTTAATGATCATTTCCTGTTAATGTCATTTTCCTGACATTTAACTGAACAGACTTTCTTTGGAGAAATTAAGACAGACAGTAGAAAGGATGTTCTTAGGTGTCTCTGTCACACAGATCTAAGAACATGGTCACAGTAGCAACCAGTGAATCCCAAGTGCTTTGTAAAATGCAGGAATAGACTCTTCAGTACTTTGGATTACAGAGATGTTCCCACTGCCTGTCTCAGTGCTTTGGCTCAGCAGAGATTTGTGACAGCCTCAGGCATTGTCACTCCTCCTGGTCTTTCTTCCTGCTTCAGGGAAGTCAGAAGAAGAGCATTTGTGGCACCTCAGCCATGGCTGTTCAGAGTCCAGGGCCCTTGTGCAAGCTCCCACACCAAATTACAAACTGGAGTGTGTTGCTCACTCAGCTGGGATGAGGTCAGCAACCCCTTGGGGACGAGGGAATAGCTCAATTTTCAAAGCTTTTCTGAGTGTCCACAGCACTCATTTCCTACATTCATTCCTTGTAATCATCTGATGAGTTATTACAATTTTTTAATTATTTGCATGATCTTTTTCCATATGTTAATCTCTCCTACCCTGAGGAATCATAAATAGGATGGAAGTTACACACCCAGATGCTTGCAGAACTGGGCCATAGGCTCAAGTGTAATAAACCCAAAGCCAAGCAAAAGTTTGACTAGATCTGCTTCTAGTCTAAGCAAGACTAGGTTCTACTCACAGTTTCTGATAAAAGACTTTCTTAGGATAAGTGCATATTTAAAATGAAATTCAGAAAAGCTATTTTTGTATAGAAAAAATGTCAATGCTTGGAATGTGGTAGGGTTTTTTCCTTTTCATAAAGAAAATTATAAAGACATCTTTGCTGTCTTGTCACAGTAAAGGTTTCTTTTACTGTTGTTACAGTTGCAAGAGACAAAAAGAAATTACATTTGGAACCAAGATCTCCATGGAAAACCACCTCACAGGCTACATGGAGGAAAGTAAAGATTTTTACAAATATTTGACTTTTATCTTTGCTACCAATGAATGCTGAAATTGCAGCTCTGCAAAACTACATTCTTAAAAAAAAAAAAAGAAAGGGGTGGACAAAATATGCTCAACTAGCACCTCCATGAGACTACACAGCAGAAAAATATTCCTGACTTATAATCCAAATACATTCAAGGATGGAAAAAATGCTGTATGGAAAATTATCTTACTGCAATTTAGGAGTTCTGCAATATGTGGAAAACAAACATATTTTAATAAATTGCTGCTTTCAGTGGCTTTCCAAGAAGGTCATAACCATAAAGTAGAAAACTAATTCTTCCTTCAGAACTGTGGCAAAAGGGGAACAGAAAATAGGCCACTGAAATGTTATCTTTGACCTCTTAGATGAAGTGGGAAAAGGCTGTTGGGTTTTTTTGTTGTTATTTTGTGGCATCTGTTTTGGTTTGGGGTGTTTTTAAGGTTTCTTTAAAAAAAAAACAACCTGTATTTTTCTTACTTTTAAATTTAGAGTCAATGAATTATCCACACAAACATTTAAACAAAACCAATTGTGTCAGTAATGCATTACTTTTAATTTCTTCAGTGTTTCCATCCTTTTTTGACAATCAGGGAAAAGTATGTGCTGACCTACTTCATTTTCATGTTCCAAGCTCCTGACTGCTCTGTTCATTCCTTTCCTATAGGCATTAAAACAATCATAGCAGTATGCAAGTCAGGAATGTAAAATATGATTCTGTTCTCTGCCCCCACCCTCCTCAGTCTCAATTTAAACAGCTTTCCCTTTCCTTCTGAAATTTCCTGCCTGTGGAGCTGGTAAGGGAAAGGAACTATCTTGTGGATCAGAAACCTAAGCCAATCCATTTCAGAACATTTGTTGCCAAATCTTGAGTGAAGATTGATGCTCTGGGCAACAAGAATGAAAGTAGGATGCAATACAAAAACTGCTCTCAAATCCAGCTCACCCATCACCCACAGACCCATTCCTTGCAGACTCCTGAACAACCATTTGTCAGTCTCCTTATTTGGGCTGGTTTGTTATTCTGCCACAGAACTTCTCCTGTCTCTAATGAGGCACCCAGTGATATTTTTAAATGTCTTCTAGCCTACAATATTGTTATACCACCTTCTGAAACCTGACAGTACAGGCAGATCAACATCCTTTTGGATTACCTTGGTGGCTTCACAGAGTTTGGGAATTTCCCAAGCCTCTGGCTGCCTTCTGATGGCTCTGAAGTTCTCTTCCTTGATGGTGTGCTGGCTTTGGCTGGGGCAGAGATAATTCTCTTCACAGTAGTTAGTATGGGGCTGTGTTTCAGATTTGGGCTGGAAACAGGGCTGATAATGCAGATACATCTTCCCCATTGCTGAGCAGCAGTTGCACAGTCAAAGCCTTTTGTGCTCCTCACCCCAGCCCAGCAGTGAGAGCACTGGGGG